>JANAVB010035616.1:647721-793786 GCA_029216955.1 Iris pallida
AGTCATGGGTTGGATAATTCCTCTCATGATCACGAAGTTGTCGTGATGCATAAGCTATTACCTTCCCATGCTGCATCAGAACACGTCCTAAACCTCTGCCTGAAGCATCGTAATATACTAAGAATCCTCCAGTTCCATCTGGAAGTGTGAGAATGGGTGCCGTCATCAAGCCTCGCTTCAACTTCTCAAACGAATCCTGGCACTCTACTGTCCAAGCAAACTGCACATCTTTGCGGGTCAACTGGGTCAATGGCGCTGAGATTCGAGCAAAGTCCGAAATAAATCGACGGTAGTAGCCGGCCAATCCAAGAAAATTGTAAACTTCTACAACCGTACTGGGCACTGGCCATGTCTCAATGGCCACGATCTTCTGGAGGTCCACTTCTACTCCTCCTCTGGTGATGATATGGCCCAAGTACGAAATGCGATCAGCCAGAACTCGTATTTACTGAACTTGGCATACAACTGGTGCTCTCTGAGAATCTGAAGAACAACTCTGAGATACTGCTCATGCTCAGGTTCACTTTTGCTGTAGACCAGGATGTCGTCTAGGAACACAATCACGAACTGATCCAAATAAGGCATGAAGATACGATTCATGAGGTCCATGAATACAGCCGGCGCATTGGTTGCTCCAAATGGCATCACAAGAAACTCCTAATGTCCATACCTAGATCTGAAAGCTGTCTTCGGGATGTCCTGCTCTCTGACTCTGATCTGATGGTATCCTGACCGCAAGTCAATCTTCGAGAACACTGCTGCCCCCTTGGTTGATCAAACAAGTCATCTATCCTCGGGAGAGGATATCTGTATAAAACCCTTAAGTTTCTACTATTTTTTTATTATTAAATTTGGTACTGATTTAAAACTTTATATTGTACGTCACGTAGTCGTATTGTACGTCGTGCGCGGAAGTTCATTTTTCGAATTTGCTCGACGAGTGCGAATATATGCGAGCGTACATATTTTTAGAAAAACATTTTTTATAGTTTCAAAATAATATATGTAATAATTATTTTTGCTATCATATCAACATTTCCAAGTCTATTATTTTATTTATTTATAAAAAGTCTTCCGTTTATAATAGTTATCAATAATAAATAATGTTCTTATGCATACGTATATAATTCCCAAATATTTTACTAGTTTATTTTTAAATAAAAATGTATTTTCAAAATTTATTAATATTAATATTTTATTATTCAAAAAGATTTATTATTTTCGAAATTATTATTATTGGTGTTTTTGGAAAATATATTTCAAAATTATTGTGGCAATTTAAACCTTGATTTAAAATTTTGGATTTATTTAAATAGTTAAGTATTTGACATTTGAGTTATCTCATTTGATTTTAAACTAAAAATTTAATTTGATTTAAATTGGATTTGTATTTATATTTGGATTTGATTTTAAATTAAGTTGTGAGTTATCTAATTGGGTTTTAATATTCCTAGTTCTTATCCAATTGGGAATTCCCACATCCTATAAATAGGCAGGTACTCCTCCATCATTTTCTCCACACTATTCCTCCACAAACTCCTCAACCAAAAGTTAGTGCATCGTGTCCATGACCGTGTCTGTGACCCATCCACTACTTATCTTCCTTTACATATACATATGACTCTTTCCGTCCGACACACACGGACATTCAAATCCGTATCTCGCAGGACACAACCCCGACTCGATACAGCCTAAAACCCAATTCCTAGCAATCCACAAACCCATAAGCAAACCCTAACCCTAATTCCCAAATCCTCTCTGTCCTTGTGTCCGTGTCTCGCAGGACACGACACGAATCCCAAGACCTAACCCTGATCCCTAATTTTGCTGTGTCGTCGTGTCCCTGTCGACTCCATCCCAACCCGGACCATCATCGTATACACCACCACCAAAATCTGCAGAACACCCCGGCCAGCCTTCGCCGTCACTGCCTCTACCATCAAGGCAGCCACCTAAAACATCATGCAACATTGCCATCAGAAACTCACCACCAGCACCGGCCAATCCCTCCCAGCGTCCCCGCTCGCCATCAACAGCCGAAACCCCCGTGAACGCCACCACCACAGACCACCAAAATCAAAAGAAAAATAAAACACACACGCCACCTCTACCACCACTACATACCTACCGTCGGCCGGATCCGCGAGCGCCGACGCCGGCGTCTCCGCCTCCGCAAGTGTCGCATCCTCTTCGCGTCGTCACCGGCGATGCCTCCGCGTCGATCCCCCGCCACCGCGTCGCGCCGACCCGCTGGAACCCCCGAAATACTCTCCGCCGACCACTCCTCTTTTTCTCCACCGCGGCCAGCAAACGCCGCACGTGCCCGCTGCCTCGCTCCTCTCCCGACCGCCTCAAACCTCGGCCGCCGCACAACCACGCCACCGCAGGCCGCTCCGAGTCCTCCGCCGCCTCTTCTTCCCTTCCCCCTTCTCGCCGCCCGCGTCCTCACCGCTCCGCCGAGCCCTCCCGCTCTTTCCCTCTCAAAACCCCTCTGCAGCTTCTACCCATCTCCGCGCCCTTCCGCCGTATCCGCTCCTCGTTGAGAACGAGGAGCTGCTGATGCCCTCCTTTTTGGAAGAAAGAGATTTCAATGTTTATTATTCTTAATATTTCATTATTTATTATTTTGTATTTTTGGTTTACTTTTTCTTGTGTTAACCTCATGAGGACCAGCAGAGCTACTGTTGCTATATTTTTATTTTATTATTTTTTTCATATTTTTTTCTCACTTTAGATCTTGTTTTCTTTGTTATTATTTTATTTAGTATTATTTGTATTATTAATAATTATTACTATTTTTAGTGTTATTTCTAAATAAAATAATATATACAAATAAGGCTCATTGGGTTGAGTTTCTATTTTTTTGGTAGATTACTTTCACCAAAGTTTCTAAATTATATATATGTTCCTTGTATAAATTAATTTAGGTTTTCATCCCAAGGAGTTATATATATATACATAAAGTTATGTATATAAAGTATTTAGTAGATAGTATATAAATTATAGGAAATTTCTAAATGGGTTTTCTTATATATAAGTTATTTAAGATATAAGTTTATACATAAATATTTTGATATTGGGCTTGGCCCTACGTCTGTTTTAAATCTGCTATATAAATCTAAAAAGTACATTGATATATTACTTTATGGTTTTCTAGAATAAGGTTATCTAAAGTAAACAAGAATATAGTTTTTCAAATATTATAAATAGTTTTCTAAAATCATAAATAATTTATCTATCTAACTTTCTTTGATATTCTTCCTGCCCATAGTCAATCCCATTATTCATATTTTCTCACCAATTCAAGCCTACTTTATGTCCACTCAAACTAATTTGACCCTTCTGGACCCAATAGAACTGCCCGTACCACCATCAGAGGTCACCTTGCATAGTTTTTGTACCGAAGTTGCTGTTTGTGCCACCTTGATTATCGCAGCACACCAGGCGTACTACCAGGCAAGACACCTTGCCATTCGCTGTTTATTTATTTTAGCTCATATTTCATACATTATTTATTTTCTTTATGCAAAATAAACTGTGATACATGGCATAACCTGTTAGAACTTACTGTTCATTTATATTTCCTACAATATATTATTTTCTTACACATTAAACCTAGATTTAAGGGACCACCTTTGTGTGTTGCATTCATTGGCCTTGACACGTGGTAACACGAAGTTGTGTGTCGCATGTAGAATACGGACACGCGTGACTGGCTGGCCACCGGTGCGTATAAGCCGTGCGATAGGAATAACCGCTAATAGAGGTTGCATGCTTAGTTTGACTTAGCGGTTATAGAGGATCACTGTTGTGGATACAACAGAGTAGGCATTAGGCGGGAAGGACAATTCCTTAGCGTATGGGCTTCGATGCACTTTTCCTTGTGACCCAGACTCTCCGCTGGAGATACGGGGTTGATGACCCATGATTACTGACGGCCACTGACGATTCTGCGGAACGTCATATTCTTACTGATGGGGCCTCTAGCGTTCCAAGGGGGACTATGCCGCTCCTATTCAGCCAGGGCCCATGCGTAGGAAGGATTGTTCTTAACTACATTTCACTTAGAACGGTTAGGCACCTTATCCGTTAGGTACGAGTACTTTTGGTTTGGGTACTTGTATCTGACCGTGGCTTAGAACAATAACTTATCGCGGATTAGTTCGTCACATCTTGTCCTTGTTTGGTTGTAGGTGTGACTTACTACTTCGATGAGAAGGTATTGAACCTTGTTGGGGTCCGGATACCATATTGGATTCTTAGCATGGAAAGATACGTCACCGTGAATTAGTTTACCATCTCCTGTCCTTGTTTGGTTGGGGGGATGGTATGCTCGTTCAGTATGTGCGTATTGGACCATGTTATAATTCGATTGACTTATTTATTTGAGCAATATTTATTCAGTTTATATGGCATGATATTATGTGTCTTGTTACGTCCCTCTGAGGACCTGGTTATCTCTCCAGGTGTATGCTCTTATCTTTCGCAGGTGCTCTAGTTCTAGCTGTGACCATCTCTATTTCTTCGAGGATGATTGCACTTGGATCGTCTTCGCTTCGCTCGCCAAATTTATTTCTTTACTTATGTATTTTTTTTCATCTACTTGTTGGTAGTGGATTTGTCTCCGCCAAACATATTGTATCAAGATAATCATTATCATTTTATGATATCTTTTATTCCTTTATTTTGTGTGGATGAGATTAGTTATGGTTCTACTGTATTTTACAGCTTATGTATCCATACGAGGTTTCCATATATTGGAGTATACTTCATATGAATACAGCTGGCATGTCTACGTTCCTAGTCCTACGTATTTTGGGACTGGGGCGTTACATATTTTGTGGTGGCCCATGCAGGTCAAGATAAATTGTTTGGTTACTTTACCGTACCAAGCAAGACTGCAAATAGGATTGAAAGTCTAGGATCTCATCCACATACTTGACCTCTTCCTCGATTTCATATTCGAATTACCGTTCGACTCACCGATTGCATCTTGCTTGATTTCTCCTATCATTATTCTTATCTTCCCTTCGTGCTTGCTAGAGATTGACCCTACTAGTTAGATGTCCTAAACACCCTTAGCTTAATTCTTTAAGTTGGGTAGAATACCCCACGACATGACACGCCATTGACCATTAAGGGAAAACAAATAGTATTATCTAGACCATAGAGACTAGAGAAATTTAACCCATTTGGTCAACCAAGCCTTGGTCAATAAAACCGTAGAATGATTGTATAGGAATAAACAAGACTTATATTCTTATAACTCTTTGACTATTCATATATGTTCTTATTTCATCTACCATCGTGCTTATATTTTACTATCTAGACTAATGATGCTAATGTAGCCTAGTTTTTGCAAGCTAAATTCCTTATCAAGCTTGTTCATGACGTATGTTATTGGATGCATCCACTAACGTATTGTCTACTCAGAAACGGTGCATGATGGTCTGATCAACCGAGTGCACTTTGGTTCGCTTTTATCTATCGTTCTACGTGGATTGGGATATAGCTAAACTTGCCCTCTAAAATCCCATCCACAACTGCATTGACAATTCTTTTGAAATTATTCGATCGTCTTTGAATCACGTATTCGTATTCGATAACGCCTCCTTCGAACTCTATATTGCTTTCGCCTTCACCCATTTTTGAAGGACGAAAGCGTTGTACTAGAACTTCCTCTAGCCTTCCTATCGATTATGACCATACCGTATTATTTTATCTATGATCTAGATCGCGATTTCCTACGGCATGATTTTGTTATTGATTGTTCCCCATCGATACCCCTTGTATTTTCTCACCCCCTACAAATTCTTAATTTCGAGGACGAAATTCTTTTAAGTTGGGTAGGATGTAAAACCCCTAAATTTCTACTATTTTTTTATTATTATTAAATTTGGTACTGATTTAAAACTTTGTATTGTACGTCACGTAGTCGTATTGTACATCGTGCGCGGAAGTTCATTTTTTGAATTTGCTCGACGAGTGCGAATATATGCGAGCGTACATATTTTTAGAAAAATATTTTTTATAGTTTCAAAATAATATATGTAATAATTATTTTTGCTATCATATCAACATTTCCAAGTCCATTATTTTATTTATTTATAAAAAGTCATCCGTTTATAATAGTTATCAATAATAAATAATGTTCTTGTGCATAGGTATATAATTCCCAAATATTTTACTAGTTTATTTTTAAATAAAAATGTATTTTCGAAATTTATTAATATTAATATTTTATTATTCAAAAAGATTTATTATTTTCAAAATTATTATTATTGGTGTTTTTGGAAAATATATTTCGAAATTATTGTGGCAATTTAAACCTTGATTTGAAATTTTGGATTTATTTAAATAGTTAAGTATTTGACATTTGAATTATCTCATTTGATTTTAACCTAAAACTTTAATTTGATTTAAATTGGATTTGTATTTAGATTTGGATTTGATTTTAAATTAAGTTGTGAGTTATCTAATTGGGTTTTAATATTCCTAGTTCTTATCCAATTGGGAATTCCTACATCCTATAAATAGGCAGGTACTCCTCCATTATTTTTTCCACATTATTCCTCCACAAACTCCTCAACCAAAAGTGAGTGCATCGTGTCCATGATTGTGTCCGTGACCCATCCACTACTTATCTTCCTTTACATATACATATGACTCTTTCCGTTCGACACACCCGGACATTCAAATTCGTGTCTCGCAGGACACAACCCCGACTCGATACAGCCTAAAACCCAATTCCTAGCAATCCACAAACCCATAAGCAAACCCTAACCCTAATTCCCAAATCCTCTCTGTCCTTGTGTCCGTGTCTCGCAGGACACGACACGAATCCCAAGCCCTAACCCTGATCCCTAATTTCGCTGTGTTACCGTGTCCCCGTCGACTCCATCCCAACCCGGACCATCACCGTATACACCACCACCAAAATTCGCAGAACACCCCGGCCAGCCTTCGCTGTCACTTCCTCTACCATCACGGCAGCCACCCAAAACCTCATACAATATTGCCATCAGAAACTCACCACAAGCACTGGCCAATCCCTCCCAGCGTCCCCGCTCGCTATCAAAAGTCGAAACCCCGGACACTACCAAAATAAGTCATATCAGCGACGTAATTAGTGACGCCAACTTAAAATGTTGCCAATATTTTTGGTTTTAGCGACGCCAAATATAAGCGTCACAATACGTCGCTGGTAGCGACATACAGCGACATATTACGACTACCTATAGTCTAATAAAAACCAACGTCGTTGATTTGTCGAAAAATGTCGCTAGTTTTATCATTTCAGCGACGTTTAGCGTCACAAAGGTTATAACGTCGCCGAATATTAAACCAATACCGACGCTTTGCGACGTATTTCGGGCGTCGCTAATTTCTGCTAAATAGGGTTTCCTCGGTTCCACTTTTCATTTCTCCCTCTCCCCAAATTTTTTGTTCCCGCCCCTCTTCCCCCGACCTCGACGACAGCCCGACCCCCTTCACTCCGGCGCCGCTCATCCTCCTCCTCCACCGCGAGCTCCTTCTCCTCCCTCCGGCGAGCCCCTTCTCCTCCTCCACCGCGAGCCCCTTCTCTTCCTCCACCGCGAGATCCTCCTCCTCCACCACCGCGAGGAGACTGAAGGTAAACCCTAACCCTAATTGAGGTGTTTTTCGTTTTCAAAATGGACACGGAGACAAATTACGACCATGTGTTCACTGATACAGTGTGTTCGTAAGGTTTTGGACACTTTGTGTCCATTTGTTGGACACGTAGACACCCGCAAGCATGCATATATATGTATTTCACCTCTGTACACTTAATCCCCTCCTCCTCTACCACCGAACTTGTCCTCCTCCTCCTCTTCCACCACCGTGAGGAGACTGAAGGTAAACTCTAACCCTAATTGAGGTGTTTTTCGTGTCCAAAATGGATACGGAGACACGTTACGACCATGTGTTCACTGATACAGTGTGTTCGTGAGGTTTTGGACACTTTGTGTCCATTTGTTGGACACGTGGACACCCCCAAGCATGCATATATATGTATTTCACCTCTGTACACTTAATCCCCTACATACACTTGTGTATTTTCGTATTAATTTGGATTTGCATATTGGGTTTGGGTTTCGATATAGTGTTTGATACATTTTTTCACCTTGCAACATTCCTACACTTATTTTAGACAACAAGTATATGAACCAATTAGTCAACATCTATTTGTTGAAGTATGGTACTCCATTCTTCGTAAGTTCTAGCTATATATGTCTCAAGATCCAATACTCGAAAATCCCAAGAAGAAGAAGAAGAAGAAGAAAAGAATAAAATGACATCGCTCAACACCCTATGACAACTCTTTGTAGAATTGTGTTAAAGTGTGAGTTTTACAGTATGAGTTCTACAGTATGGTTCTCTTTGTAGAATAAAATGACATTGCTCAACCCTTTCGATCCTCCATACAAGTCTTCCTTCATCTATTGTCTTAAAGTGTGAGTTCTACAGTATGATTCTCTTTGTACAATTGTGTCTTATTTTAGACAATAAGGGTTTTCTATTTTTATAGGTAACATGGCAACATGTGTAAGGGAACATATAGGTGTGTGTTTGTGTTTGAAAGGGAGAGTCACAAGAGTAAGGCGTGAGCATGTGTTAGTATTTTGAGCTGTGAGAGTGTTTGTTCTATTGAGGTTAGTACCAACTGGCAAGTTAGGTTAAAAGAACCTGGGAACTATGGTGTGGTTGTATACATCATGTATATGTATGTGTGTGTCTAGTGGGAGAAAGGGAGAGGGTTAACTAGTACCAGGTATTTGGAGAGGAGGGAGAGTTTATACTAGTATATATAGACTAATATCCCAAAACTTGACTTATACAACTTAGAAATGGCTAGTTTGACCAAGTTGGACTAGTTTAGCTTAGAGTTGGCTCGGTTGGACTATACATAATATATAGACTAATATCCTAAAACTTTACTTCTACAACTCAGCCTATATGAAATATTGTAAACACGGGTGATATACCGCCGCGATAATCTCTGACCACCGCACGCACAAACACGCGAAAGAAAAGTTAGCAATACGAAAAGAAGATGACAGATAATCTCTGACCATTTAACGTAAAATGTCATGTGTACATATACTGCGGAAAGTGTAGACCGCATGAACTGACAATTGCATATCATTCACTACCTTGATGTATCTATCTCACAGAATTATGGAGCTGAATTACTATCTGCGGAATCGTACTTGGATGTACAACCGTCATCCTGATGACATGTGCGGTGTGCGGGATGAATTCATAGAGGGTGTACACCAGTTCCTGCAGTTTGCCAAGGCGTTCCCTCAGTACATGGACGGTACAAAAATTAAGTGTCCGTGTGTGAGATGTCACAACTTGAAATATCATCCAGAAGTGGATGTCACGTATCATTTATACTCGAAGGGTTTCACGCCGAATTACTATCAGTGGAGCGAGCACGGAGAACTTCTATCTTTAGCATCGGAGTACGAGCCTTATGTGGATGTCCACAACAACGTTCCTTACGACGATGGGTTGGTGAACATGGTTTTCGATGCGACCGGGCCTAGTTTCGATCCGGATGATCATGATGCACCTGAGGAGGCACCGAACCCCGATGCTGCACAGTCCATAGAGTTGCTGGAGAATGCAAAGACTCCATTATATCCTGGTTGTGAGGATCATTCACCGTTGGAGGTGGTTACAAGATTGTTGAGCATCAAGTCCGATTTTAACATGTCGTAAGATTGCTACAACCGTCTTATGGAGTTGCTTATAGAAATATTGCCTGAGGGTGCGAAGTTGCCTAAAGACTTCTACCGGTCTAAGAGGATGGTTAGATCGCTCTGGATAGGATACGAAAAAATCGATGCCTGTCGGAACGGGTGCATGTTATACTACAAAGACGACAAGGATGAAGACGCCTGCAGATTTTGTGGTGTCGATCGCTACAAGGCATGTGGTAGAAGAAAGTCTGTCAGTGCCAGGAAGCCTACCTCTTCGATGCACTACTTGCCGTTGACGCCGCAGTTGCAGCGGTTGTTTATGGTGAAGGAAACTGCAGAAAACATGAGTTGGCATAAGCGGGAACATACCGAAGGAGTGTTGGATCACCCATCTGATGGGGAAGCATGGAAGCACTTTGATCGAGAGTATCCAGATTTTGCTTCTGATCCGCGTAATATCAGATTGGGTCTCTGCTCCGACGGTTTTACCCTATTCGAACTTTCGGGATCCCAGTATTCGTGTTGGCCTGTGATCGTCACCCCGTACAATCTACCGCCTTGGATGTGCATGAAAACTCGGTATATGTTTCTCACTGTTATTATCCCAGGTCCGAACAATCCGAAAAGGAACATCAATGTGTATTTACAGCTGTTGATTGATGTGTTGAATCAGCTGTGGGAAGTAGGTTCCAACACGTACGATGTATCTAGAAAACAAAATTTTCGGATGCGGGCAGCACTTATGTGGACCATCAACGACTTTTCGGCCTATGGAATATTATCTGGATGGAGCACACATGGTCGTCTTTCATGTCCATATTGCATGGACAGCACTAAGGCTTTCCGTTTGAAACACGGAGGCAAACCGTGCTTCTTCGATTGTCATCGACAATTCCTGCCGAAGGATCATCCATACCGGAGGAACATGAATACTTTTCGTGCTGGCGTTGTGGAGAAGGCTAATCCTCCACCAAGGTGGACCGGATACACGATATGGGAAGAGGTAAAAGATTTACCAAGAGCTATTGAGCAGCCTGCTACGGGCTACAAGTGTGACGGATTTGGTCGCACTCATAACTGGACGAAGAGGAGTATATTCTGGGATCTTCCATATTGGAGTACCAATCTGATTAGACATAACCTTGATGTCATGCATATCGAGAAGAATGTGTTTGACAACATAATTAATACTGTAATGGACGTAAATGGGAAGACGAAAGACAATCCAAAGGCTAGATTGGACTTGGAAGAAATATGTAGACGTCCTGCATTGCATTTGATAGAGGACGGGAATGGGAAGTTGAAGCAGCCTAAGGCAATTTTCTCACTGGAGAAGGAGGATAAAGTGAGACTTTGTAGGTGGATTCAAGGTCTGAAATTTCCAGATGGGTATGTTTCGAACTTGAGAAGATGCGTCGACCTCAAGGAGAATAAACTGACAGGTATGAAGAGCCATGATTGTCACGTATTCATGGAGCGGTTAATTTCGATTGCATTTCGGGAATTCTTACCGCAGGCAGTTTGGGATCCATTGACGGAGCTTAGCATATGTCACGCCCCAGAACCAGAATACTGGAGAGCGGGGGCAGACATAGCCAGCTACGTATATTGAAGTGCAACCTACCTCGCTATACGGTCACGGCTGTCTAGGATACATGAGGGTTTATCTACAAGCCAACAGTCTCTTAAGGTCATGAACAAGCCTAGTGTCTCAATCACAAGCAAGTAAGTAAATGTTACAAGATGTATGATCATTAAATATACAATAGTAAGGCGTCCCAAACATTACATATTCAGCTGATCATGAAGCTAGTCGTTACAAAATATTAGGACTAGCAAGAGTTTAGTCATACATGATCAACCCTAGGATCTGTCAATCATGTTACAGCCCGTAGGCAGACAGTAAGTAAGTGCAATCGAGCTAAACAGGTGCTCGTCGGCTAAACGCCTCAAAAGAATAATTTTACAATAGAGTGGAAGAGCCAAAAATAACCCACTCGTTGCCAGGGTTCCGTCTAGTAGCCACCATCTGGCTGGAAGGTCGATAGATCCTCTGGAGCTGCTCCGAAATCTGGCCACACAAAACCAGCTGGGTCAGACCCCAGAAAGAGCAAGTGCCACAAAGGAGGCTTCACTTAAGAACTAAAACCAGCAATCAGCACAAGATATAAATAAAGTAAGAACTAGAAATAAAGAAAATACACCAGGATGATATACGACGAGATAACCATGGAACTATTCAGATAACCAGGTTACAACCCGTAAACCAAACAAGGACCGGGGTTGTAATCCTTCGCCTGAACAGAACTTGGAATTCTCACCATTTATCGGTAAAATAAATACAAGCATTCTGATCATTCAATAATCTGGAACAGGATCAGGGCAAGACTAGACCGGTTAGACTCCATCCAATCACTTCACGGCCAAGCAAGAATTACGGCTTGATACTTTAACTAACTAGGGTTGTCACAAGCCTAATTACTAACAAGATGCAGTGAGATTATTCCACAGCCACAAGCCCTGCAGACCATCCAGGTTCCCCGGGTTAAAAGATTAAGGTTGAATTCAGGTGGGTACATCGTCCAGAAAACGAATGTACCCTTAGGTAGCTTGAAGGGTGCAACACATGACAGTGTGCTAGAAATGTGCCCTACTCGACGGCAGGCTACAGATCCCAAGGCGTGCCCAGGTAACGGGATTGCCTGTAGCTGGAAATCTCTTCATGACTAATGTATTAATCTAGTTGTTAACCTTAGTCCATTTTAGTAGGTACTCCTGACCGTGGTACTCAGGAGTCCCCTCCTAGACATGATGCAAGACAGGACTGGATTATTTGTACAAGCACAATCGCTCACGGTGTCCAGGTTATTTATACAGGTCATGTTATGTCAGGTAGCCGTCGTAACAGCTTATCAAGATATAACATGTCAGGTTTATCATGCCAAGTGTACTTGTCAGGAGTGCGCCACGACGGGCCACTATCAGGTCATTATGTCAGGAGTGCACCACTACGGGTCACTATCGTGTCATGCTCAGGTATCATTTCCAAACATATCAAGTAAATTCGTGATTATCAAGTTCAGGACAAAAGGCGTAAGGATATAAAATGGACGTTAAATATCTAATAAAATATCAATATACAGGGCTATAGAAGATCAAGGGTAATCAGGCTACGCTCAAGCCAGGCTACGCTCAGGCTAGCATACGCTCAAGTCTGCGTACGCTCGAGCTAGCGTACCAAAGGTTCCATACACTTCCAATGGGGAGCGTACGCAAGGGTCAGCGTACACAAGGGCACGCTCAAGCTACAGGTCAGCGTACGCTCAAGCTAGCGTACGCTCAAGACTGCGTACGCTTGAGCTAGCGTACGAAAGGGTCTAGGGCACGCTCACGCTAGCGTACGCAAAAGACACGCTGCCAACAGGCAGCGTATCAAGGCTAGCGTACGCTCGCTAAAGAGCAGCGTACACAAGTCAGCGTATGCTCGCTAAAGAGCAGCGTACACAAGTCAGCGTACGCTCGCTAAAGAGCAGCATACACAAGGCTAGCGTACGCTCGCTAAAGAGCAGTGTACCAAGGCTAGCGTACGCTCGCTAAAGAGCAGCGTACCAAGGCTAGCGTACGCTCGCTAAAGAGCAGCGTACACAAGTCAGCGTACGCTCGCTAAAGAGCAGCGTACACAAGGCTAGCGTACGCTCGCTAAAGAGCAGCGTACCAAGGCTAGCGTACGCTCACTAAAGAGCAGCGTACCAAGGCTAGCGTACGCTCGCTAAAGAGTAGCGTACAGCTTAGTGGCATAAGCTAAAAAGCTAGCTCACTGTTCACTGTCTTCTCCAAATGGTAAGAACAGCAAGAACTCTAAAGTTGAATCTAAGCTTCAATTATCCATATCTTGGTCAAAACAAGTCCGAATCCAACTTTCCAAAGGTCAAAATTGGGCAGAATGAAATGCTCTACTACATGGAACCATCAAAACTTGAAAACAAAGAAGTTTAATAGATCAAAACCACCAAAATCTGAAAATAACTAATTTCTAGATCTACAAGAATTAAAGTCTCAAAATAGAAAATGACAAGTTCTAATGTGGTTTAGAATCATGAGGAGAAGCTAATGAAACCATCAAAAGGAGTTCTCTTGTGGAAGCAAGTTGCACTTGCCTATGGTGTTCTTGGTTGGTGGAGAAGAGTAATGGTGGGGGAAGGAGAAGTAAATGAGAATTATGGAGGAGAGAGAAGGTTGGTGGGGATAATAAAGAGGGGGGTTGTGGTGGAAATGAAGGAGAAGCATAGGCTAAGGTGTTCCACCCTTGGCCCATGATGAACCAAGCATTGGGCCGACCGAACCAAGCCAACCCAAACCGAGAGTAAACAAGCCAAGCCAAACCAAGGAGATATGCAAATACAAGATAAAATACGTATACGTATTCCAAATATGTAATACGAACAACAGGCATTACAGCATATTCTTCAGGGACCTTTGTTCTAAGAAATTGCTCATTGAACGTCTAGAAAAGCAAGAGAAGGATATTGCGGTTACACTGTGCAAGCTAGAGAGGGTGTTCCCTCCTGGATTCTTTGACTCTATGGAGCATTTACCGATTCATCTTTCCTACGAGGCACGTATTGGTGGACCCGTCGAATATCGATGGATGTACCCGTTCGAGCGACATTTGAATCACCTAAAAAGAAAGGTAAAAAATAAGGCTCGGGTCGAGGGTTCTATTTGTGAAGCCTATATTCTCGAGGAGATTACAAATTTCTGCTCCTCCTATTTCAAACCTCATGTTGCTACGAATAGAACGAGGGCTCCGAGAAAGGACGACGGATATCAAGAATTTAATGATGGAATACTGAAAGTATTCAATGCGTCCGGAAAGCCTTCGGGAAAAATGAAGAAGAGATATTTGAATGACGAAGAGCTATGGGCTGCTCAGTTGTATGTATTACTCAATTGCGACGAGGATGAAGTGAAGAAGCTAGAGGGGTAAGTAACTCAGGATGATGAGTTTATGACATCTCAATGTAATAGTATAAGCTAATATTATTGTACTAATCGGTGGTTGCTTCGTTGTTTTCCAGCACATATAATGATGAGTTGAGGCTGGTTAGACCCTACCTAACAGACAAAGCATTAGAACAAGAAATGAGACGTCATTTTCCTTCTTGGTTGAGCGAATATGTAAGTAGCTCGGTAATTATTGGCCTCTTCTAATGCAACTGCGCAATAAATAACTTATTATCGCTTCTTTGATATTCAGGTCGATCGTCTAATTTCACCCGAGATTGAATTAATTAGAACTCTTACCAAGGGACCAATTACTTTTGTTAAAATATGGCCAAGTTACTGTGTCAGTGGCTTTTGGTTCAAGTCGACAAATGCTCCGATCAGAGACAGCTTCCTGGATCTTGATTCCACGAAAAATAGTTGTTTGTGTATCAAGTCTTCGAACTACAAAGACGTCGATCCAGGAAATGATTTCTTTGGCATCTTGCGAGAGATTGTGGAGTTGTCATATAATAATGGCAGAGAACCTGCAAAGATCGTGTTGTTCAAGTGTGAATGGTTCGATCCGATTGAAAATCAAGGTTGGAAAAAGGACAAGCATGGTCTTCTGGATATAAACTACAAGCGTAGATATCAAGGCTACGAACCGTTTGTCCTAGCAACTCAGGCTCAGCTCGTGTACTTCACAGCTTATCCGAGACGGGGAGCAACGAAGTCTGACTGGTGGAAAGTATGTAAGACTAAAGCCAGAGATACTTTTGATGTTGACGAAAAAGCTTACCAGGAGGACAAGCTACCTCTTGTAACCAATATTGTCGATGTGGACTCCACGAAAGTTACGCATTACACGACACATAATATAGAAGATGTAGAATTATCCGAAGAGGAAGACGAAGCCGACGAAGGCGAAGATGAAAGTGAAGATGAGGAGGAAGAGGAAGATGAGGTCGAGGAAGACGAACAAGATGATTATTCTGAAGATGATTGAGAGAGATATACTTATCTGAACTTAGATGTTTCTTCTAGAATACATTATCTGGACTTAGATGTTTATTGTAGAATGTATCATCATATGTTGTCTTGGTTATTATCTTGTCTTTGTTGTACTTTCATATTTCTAGTCTCTATTATTTGTTGTACTTTCATATTTCTAGTCTCTATGATTTGTTGTACTTTCATATTTCTAGTCTCTATTATTTATTGTATTATCATATGCTGTTATCAGGTATGGCAGGTCATCGCAGATCGTACCGAAGGGGACAACGAGGTCACTCTCCTCCGGTACTTCCTACAGGTACTGTTAGAGGACAGAGTTTTCCTTCGGTACCTCATTTTGGTACCGGCTCTGGATCCTTGTCGCCGATTACTCCTCCATATCGGACAGTAGGTGGGCCTGGTGGGACGACGTCACGTGGCATATTTTCTGGGACGAGTAGTTCCAGCCCTGTTGAGAGTGATCGCCCGTCTAGCGTTCCTACTGCTCATACGATGATGGAGACGGAAGAGCAGATGGCGGAGGCTGCGGCGACGGCCGAGGCGGCGGCGTCGACGGCCGACCAGCATCATGCAGATGATGCGTGTGCACCTCCGGAGGAGAGGAGGACAGAGATCTGGGCCGACGGTACAAAGTAGGTGTTTTGGTTTATAATTTTTTTCTTTCTGTTTTTATCATAATTTAACTTTTTTTATGAATTCTTTATGTTTGTATAGATATCGTCCCCCAGAGGTACAGAGACGTCTAGGCCACATGCTGAGGCATAATTATGGTGGTGCTTGGATTAACTACTCTAAGGCTCCGGACGAGATGAAGGCCTTCTGGTTTGCGCGCTTCAAGGTTAAAATATATTTGCTTTTAACATGAATCATATAATTTTTGTATATTATATATAACTGATAAATATTTGGTTTGCGCTCTTCTAGGATATGTTTTTCTATCCACCGTACCGGGCCGAGCTTATCGAGGGGATGTTTTCTGCCGTCGCTGCCAAGCTAATCCGCGACTCTATCAATGATCAGAAGGATCGTGATCGTGCCGGAAAGCCGATCCAAGGTTGGATCACCCCTGATCAATGGAATGCGATGAAGGCTCGATTCGAGGAGCCAAAGTACAAGGAGAAGTTGGAGAAGGCCAAGGTGGCTAGACAATATGCCTCGAAGTGGTGCGGTGGGTCAATTCCGATGCCAGAACATTTTCGTTGTCTGGTATGTCTTCATCTTTTAGAAATATTATTTTAATACAAAACAAATAAATTATTACTAAGATAATATATTTAATTACAGGTAAGGAAGGTCGGTAACGCCGACATGGTGACCGTCTTCCGGGCCACCCATCGTCGCGGCGCTGACCTTATTGACGAGAGGGCCGAGCAGACTTATGTAAGTATTACAATACGTTATCTTAATTTAATACTTCGTATCAATTTTAATATAACTTAGTAAATATGATGTAAATAAATATTCATATAGTTAGTAATAATAAGTACATTAATTAGAAATTAGAAATAATAAATACATTAATTAGAAATTAGTAATAATAAGTACATTAATTAGAAATTAGAAGTTCGTAATAATAAGTACTTTCTAGGCCGAGTATCAGAGGCTTCGGGAACGGGCGGCTGCTAGTGAACCTGATACAGGCGAGGTCGGTACTTCCTCGCAGCCCACTCAGGCTCCGTTGGCAGACGAGCTGTGGATGGCCGCCGCTGGTGGACTCCGTAGGGGTACGTACTATGGTACAGGATCCTATGGCGCCCTAGTTGCGACCCAGTCCTCTAGGACATCTCCTGCTAGTGTGCATGGTCCACAGCCGTCCCAGGAGTCTGCCCGAGTCCACCAGATGATGGAGTCTCTCCGTAATGACCTGCTACGACGGATTGAGGAGCAGTCTCAGCACGACGATCTTGCGCTGCTAGCACGATTGGATGCGCTCGACCGCGGCATTATGGACCTCAGGGAGACGACTGAGAGGACAGAGCGCACCGTTGGAGGGTTAGAGCGCACGGTCATGGAGCTGCAGACAGGATAGGTCACCATGGCCGAGACGATGAGATTGGCGCAGGAGTCGATGGTCGAGAGCAGTGATAGAATGTTATCTATCGTGGATTCATACCACCAACGACTTACAGCGTTGGAGCGTACTGGTCTTCCGGGTGTGCCTTCATCTTCTTCGACACCGACTCCACCGACGTTACTGCCTCCATCGGTATCGATTTCACGTGAGGAGTATGAGTTTTTCTTATCCCTTCGTCGCGGCGGTGCCCCTTCTGCACCAGATTCTTAGTAGTCCTAGTTAGGACTGTTTCTGTGTTTGTTTCATTCTTTGTTTGTGACTTTTTTCATTTGTTGGTTGTGTAGATTTGGATACTTGGTTGTTTGGATACTTGGTTATTTGGATATTTGGTTATTTGGATACTTGGTTATTTGGATATTTGGTTATTTGGATATTTGGATATTTGGTTATTTGGTTAGTTGTTGTGTGATTGTTGTAATGTTGGTTATTTGGATATTTGGTTATTCGCAATTATCGACGTCAAGTATACAAACTTGGTTAGTTGTGTACAGCAAGAAATAGATATTCTGTGATTGTTTGGATCCTATTCTACAGTGAGAAATGGACATTCTGTGATTGTTTTAAACTGCAGGGAGAAATGAACATTCTGTATTTTTTTTCTTCAGAATTAGCGACGTTTACCGACGTTTACCTACGTACACCGACATACTTTTACGTCGATAAACGTCCGTAAATATGCGGTATTATCCAGTTTATCGACGTTTTAGCGACGTTATAATATATCGGAAAACGTCGGTGCACGTCGGTAATATTCCCAGGAATTCCCAGGATGTACCGACGTTTAGCGACGTTGGACATGTCACTAAACCACCGACGATTCGTCGGTAATACGTCGGTAAATTACCGACGCGTAGCGATACGCAGTAATACGACGCTAATCCACCGACGTTACGACGGTAGACGTCGGCAATATACCGACGTATATATACGTCGGCAAACGTTGATAATTGCGACGTTTGGCGACGTTTAGAAGATTAACGACCTACATTTCAGCGACTATCACGAAATGTCGGTAATTCCGTCGCTAAATATCTTTAGCGACGAAATTTGTCGTTTTAGCGACGTCTTTATGCGTCGCTAAAATGACTTATTCTGGTAGTGGGAGAATGCCACCACCACAGACCACCAAAATCAAAAGAAAAATAAAACACACACGCCACCTCCACCACCACTACATACCTACCGTCGGCCGGATCCGCGAGCGCCGACGCCGGCGTCTCCGCCTCCGCAAGTGCCGCATCCTCTCCGCGCCGTCACCGGCGACGCCTCCGCGCCGATCCACCGCCACCGCGTCGCACCGACCCGCTGGAACCCCCGAAAAACTCTCCGTCGACCGTTCCTCTTTTCCTCCACCGCGGCCAGCAAACGCCGCACGCGCCCGCTGTCCCGCTCCTCTCCCGACCGCCTCAAACCCCGGCCGCCGCACAGCCACGCCACCGCAGGCCGCTCCGAATCCTCTGCCGCCTCTTCTTTCCTTCCCCCTTCTCGCCGCCCGCGTCCTCACCCCTCCGTCGAGCTCTCCCGCTCCCTCCCTCTCAAAACCCCTTCGCAGCTTCCACCAATCTCCGCGCCCTTACGCCGTCTCCGCTCCTTGTTGAGAACGAGGAGCTGCTGATGCCCTCCTTTTTGGAAGAAAGAGATTTCAATGTTTATTATTCTTAACATTTTATTATTTATTATTTTGTATTTTTGGTTTACTTTTTCTTGTGTTAACCTCACATGAGGACCAGCAGAGCTACTGTTGTTATATTTTTATTTTATTATTTTTTTCATATTTTTTTCTCACATTAGATCTTGTTTTCTTTGTTATTATTTTATTTAGTATTATTTGTATTATTAACAATTATTACTATTTTTAGGGTTATTTCTAAATAATATAATACATACAAATAAGGCTTATTGGGTTGAGTTTCAATTTTTTGGTAGATTACTTTCACAAAAGTTTCTAAATTATATATATGTTCCTTGTATAAATTAATTTAGGTTTTCATCCCAAGGAGTTATATATATATATATACATAAAGTTATGTATATAAAGTATTTAGTAGATAGTATATAAATTATAGGAAATTTCTAAATGGGTTTTCTTATATATAAGTTATTTAAGATATAAGTTTATACATAAATATTTTGATATTGGGCTTGGCCCTACGTCTGTTTTAAATCTGCTATATTAATCTAAAAAGTACATTGATATATTACTTTATGGTTTTCTAGAATAAGGTTATCTAAAGTAAACAAGAATATAGTTTTTCAAATATTATAAACAGTTTTCTAAAATCATAAATAATTTATCTATCTAACTTCCTTTGATATTCCTCCTGCCCATAGCCAATCCCATTATTCATGTTTTCTCGCCAATTCAAGCCTACCTTATGTCCACTCTAACAAATTTGACCCTTCTGGACCCAATGGAATTGTCCGTACCACCATCAGAGGTCACCTTGCATAGTTTTTGTACCGAAGTTGCAGTTCGTGCCACCTTGATTTTTGCAGCACACCAGGCGTACTACCAGGCAAGACACCTTGCCATTTGATGTTTATTTATTTTAGCTCATATTTCATGCATTATTTATCTTCTTTATGCAAAATAAACTGTGATACATGGCATAACCATTTAGAACTTACTGTTCATTTACATTTTCTGCTATGTATTATTTTCTTACACATTAAACCTAAATTTAAGGGACCACCTTTGTGTGTTGCATTCATTGGCCTTGACACGTGGTAACACGAAGTTGTGTGTCGTATGTAGAACACGGACATGCATGACTGGCTGGCCACCGGTACATATAAGCCGTGCGATAGGAATAACCGCTAATAGAGGTTGCATGCTTAGTTTGACTTAGCGGTTATAGAGGTTCACTGTTGTGGATACAACAGAGTAGGCATTGGGCGGGGAGGACAATTCCTTAGCGTATGGGCTTCGATGCACTTTTCCTTGTGACCCGGACTCTCCGCTGGAGATACGGGATTGATGACCCATGATTACTGACGGCCACTGACGATTCTGTGGAACGTCATGCTCTTACTGATGGGGCCTCTAGTGCCCCAAGGGGGACTATGCTGATCCTATTCAACCAGGGCCCATGCGTAGGAAGGATTGTTCTTAACTACATTTCACTTAGAACGGTTATGCACCTTTATCCGTTAGGTACGAGTACTTTTGGTTTGGATACTTATATCTGACCGTGGCTTGGAACAATAACTTGTCACGGATTAGTTCGTCACATCTTGTCCTTGTTTGGTTGTAGGTGTGACTTACTACTTCGATGAGAAGGTATTGAATCTTGTTGGGGTCCGGATACCATATTGGATTCTTAGCATGGAAAGATACGTCACCGTAAATTAGTTTACCATCTCCTGTCCTTGTTTGGTTGGAGGGATGGTACGCTCGTTTAGTAGGTGCATATTGGACCATGTTATAGTTCGATTGACTTATTTATTTGAGCAATATTTATTCAGTTTATATGGCATGATATTATGTGTCTTGTTACGTCCCTCTGAGGACCTGGTTATCTCTCCAGGTGTGTGCTCTTATCTTTCGCAGGTGCTCTAGTTCTAGCTGTGACCATCTCTATTTCTTCGAGGATGATTGCACTTGGATCGTCTTCGCTTCGCTCGCCAAATTCATTTCTTTACTCATGTATTTTTTCATCTACTTGTTGGTAGTGGATTTGTCTCCGCCCAACATATTGTATCAAGACAATCATTATCATTTTATGATATCTTTTATTCCTTTATTTTGTGTGGATGAGATTAGTTATGGTTCTACTGCATTTTACAGCTTATGTATCCATACGAGGTTTCCATATATTGGAGTATACTTCGTATGAATACAGCTGGCATGTCTACGTTCCTAGTCCTACGTATTTTGGGACTGGGGCGTTACAATCTGTTCTTGATTGTCACTGAGTTTAAGGTACGATAATCTACACATAATCTGGATGTACCATCCTTCTTTTTCACAAGAAGCATCGGGGCTCTCCAAGGCGATCCACTTGTACGAATGAATACCTTGGTTCTAAGTTCTTCAATCATCCTGTATAATATCTCTAATTCTGACGGCGTCATTCTGTAGACTCTCTCTGACACTGGGGCCGTCCCAGGAATCAAGTCGATGGTGAACTCGATCTCCCGCTCTGGCGGCATCCCTAGAAGCTCTCCGAGGAAAACATCTAGAAACTCCTCGACTATCCGAGGTAACTGTACTGCTGCTAATGCCATTCGCAACACTGGAGGAGAAGGTTCAACTTCGCCTCGGAAAAAGGAAAACTCCAGCTCGCCTGGAATGCTAAAAATAACCCTGCCAATATGGCAGTCTATCCTAGCATACTGGTCCCTCAACCAATCCATCCCTAAGACCACATCATAATCGGCCATCGAGAACTCTATCAATCTAGCGGGAAACTCTCTACAGCTAACTACGATCCGACACGAGGAAAACACTCTATCTACTCCCATAAGTCCGTTACCAGTAAGTATATTGAGCTTTACTGATAATGACTCGGGCTCCAATCCTATCCGTGTCGCGAATCGTGCAGACATAAATGAATACGAGGCACCAGAATCAAATAATACTGAAGCTGGAAAGGTGTTGACGAGAATAGTATCTGCCACTACCTCACCTGGTGCTATTCCTTCTTCTCCCATGGTCAAAGTCAGCACTTGACCATGCCCTCTAGGTGCGGGTCCCCTCTGCTAAAAATTCCTCTGCCTGCTCTGGATCAGGGCTTGGCATGGCATACTGCTGCGGTCTCTGCTGCTGGAATGCTTTAGCCTGCGTCGGCAATGGCCTTAGGAACGGGTACTACAGCTGCTGCTGCTGGACTGGTGCTGGTCCTCTAACTGAAGGACTAGAGAAGGACGACGAACTCCACATGTTCGGGCAGTTTCCAACCCTGTGGTTCGGGGCACCACAAACCAAGCATAAACCCTGTGCTCTGCGGCACTCTGATACCACATGCCCTAGCTTCCCGCAGTGTGAACATTCCACTGCGAAAGATTGCTTCTGTTTCTGTTGCTGAGGGTGCGTCGGGGTCGAATACTAAATCGACGTCACTGAGGCCGCCGGCCTCGGAGCTCCAATGGTCAAAGTCCTGGCTGCCGGTGCTGGTGCTGATGACTGATTCATCTGACTGTGGGATCGCTTTCGACCTCCGGTCCTATCCACGATCCTCAGAGAGGTATATTCATGCCTCCGGGATGCTCTCAATACTGCATCAATGGTCTGATGCTCAAACTGCTCTACTGCCAACAAGATCTCTAAATGGAGCCCCTGCTGGAACCACTGGGCTCTATCGAACTCGGTTGCTACCAAGGTGGGAGCAAACCGACTAAGTCTCGAAAACTCGGTCGCATATCCATCAACCGTCCTGCCCATCTACTTCAGATTGGTGAACCTCGTCTGTAGATCATACCGAGCTACAGCATCAAAATACTTGGTCTGGAATCTTTTCCTAAATACTGCCCATGAAATAGGGGCCACTAATCCATCGACCTGCGCTGCCCACCAGCTATGGGCAAGATCTAGTAACTGTAGGCGCACTACGGCCACCTTCTCGTTCTCTGGAGTCCTGGCTGCTTCTAGAATCACCTCTATGTTCAGAAACCATGCATCTGCAGCGATCGCATCTTCACTGCCGTCGAAGAAAGGAGGGTTCAAGCGCTTGAAGCTGTTAGCCACACTGTTACCCTGATGAACTACTCTGGTCAAAGCGTCTGCCACCGCCTGGTGCAAGGCATCTCCTCGACGATCCTGGGAAGCTAATAATGACTTGATGAGACCCACCAAAGTGCCATCATCAGGCTCTAGAGGCTGAACTGGTGGCTCTCCTTCGGTAGGCATGACTCTGGAGGCTACTCCTGAATGCTGGGCTTGATCTCCAGGTTGCTGCTAGTCCGTGGGAGGTGCTTCGCCTTGCTGATCGGCAGGTCCAGGAATAATACCGCTGAAAAAGATGACATAGGGAACAATAAAGAAGGACCAAGACAGATCAACGATACAAGCATGTGATCAGGTCAAGAATTCAGGGATTCAGAGGATACGAGTAGAGATCAAGGGCGAGTACTGATTGAGACATCTATTCGGTAAACCCTCACATATCTTGATTTACAAGACCTGCATGGGCCACCACTAAAACCATGTAACGCCCCAAAACCAGAATACTGGAGAGCGGGGGCGTACATAGCCAGCTACGTATATTGAAGTGCAACCCACCTCGCTATACGGTCACGGCTGTCTAGATACATGAGGGTTTAACTACAAGCCAACAGTCTCTTATGGTCATAAACAAGCCTATTGTCATAATCGCAAGCAAGCAATAATAGTTACAAGAGATCAGAGCACCAAATATATAATAGCAAGGCGTCCCATACATTACATATTGGATGATCATGAAGCTAGTCGTACAAAATGTCAGGACTAGCAAGAGTTTCAGTCATACATGATCAACCCTAGGATCTGTCAATCATGTTACAGCCCGTAGACAGACAGTAAATAAGGTGTAAGATGAGCTAACACGTGCTCGTCGGCTAAACATCTCAAAATAATAATTTTTTACAATGAAGTGGGAGGACAAAAGAAACCTACTTATTGTCAGGGTTACGCCTGGTGGTCACCATCTGGCTGGAAGGTAGGTAGATCCTCTGGAGCTGCTCCGATATCTGGCCATACAAAACCAGCTGGATCAGACCCCAGAAAGAGCAAGTACCACAAAGGGGGCTTTACTTAGGAACTAAAAGCATCATATCAGAATAGAATATTAAGGATAATAAATAAAGAATTGATAATAATAGAGATAACAACAGTAAACTGAGTACGAGGAAACCATTCAAGTAGCCAGGTCACAACCCTTAAACCAAACAAGGACCGGGGTTGTAACCCTTCACCTGAATAGAAACCCGTCTCAACTACTTGTTGGTAAGCAAGAACATAGGGTAAAATTAGTCAATAAATAAAGAGAGGAAACAGAACTGCTCCGGGAGCCAGGTTACAATCCTTAAACCAAACAAGGATCGGGATTGTAACCCTTCGCCTGAACAGAACTAGACCCCTGATCTTTATTGTTAAGGCCAGTATAAATAATCCTGTTATTGAGGTAAGATAAAATATGACAAGCATGGTAGGGGGCGCAATAAGACAATAAACGAAGAGAGGACACAGAACTGCTCCGGGACCCAGGTTACAATCCTTAAACCAAAGAACGACCGGGGTTGTAACCCTTCGCCTGAACAGAACTGGACCCCCGATCGTTATTGTTAAGACAAGCATCAATAATCATATCATGTCATAATCTTGCACAGGATCAGGATAAGACTAAGCTGGAATAAACTCCATCCAATCAATCACGGCCAATCAAGAGTACGTCTTGATACTTTTAACTAACTAGGGTTATCACAGGCCTAGTTACTAGCAAGATGCAATAAGATTATCCCAACAGCCACAAGCCCTGCAGACCATCCGGTTATCCAGGTCGAATGTCTGTTTATGAAGAATGCAACACGTGACTGTGTGCTGGAAATATGCCCTACTCGTCGATAGGCTACAAGTCCACTGAATGCGCCCAGATAACGGGATTGCCTGTAGTTGGGAATCTCTTCATGACTACTGAATCATTCTAGTTAATTAGCCTTAGTCAATTTCAGTAGGTACCCCTGACCGTGGTACTCAGGGATCCCCATCCTAGACATGATGCAAGATAGTACCAGTTTATTTGTACAAACACAATCGCCCACGGTGTCCAGGTCTTTCATACTTGTCATGTCAGGCTAGCTGTCGTAACAGTATGTCATGATATATCATGTCAGTTTACTTGTTAAGAATGTGCCACGGCAGGCCACTATCGTGTTCTATTCTTACATTATCGTGAATGAGAGAAACTTGCATAAAATAACTAGTGACATATTCTTGAAGCTAAGGAAAAGATCTACAACTTTCAAGTTTTGAGTTTTTTTAAGATTCTAGCTACAAAACAACTTAAACAGGCAAAAACAGTAAAATAGAGCAATTCCGGTGCATGGGATACCCGCACAATCGGCGCGTGTGATTCCTGCACCATCGGCGCATGGGATTCCTGCACGATCAGCACGTGGGATTCCTGCACCAACGGCGCGTGGGATTCCAGCACAATCGGCACGTGGGATTCCTGCACGATCGGCACGCGGGATTCCTGCACCATCGGCGCGTGGGATTCCTGCACGATCGGCACGTGGGATTCCTGCACCAACGGCGCGTAGGATTTCAGCACAATCGGCGCGTGGGATTCCTGCACGATCGGCACGTGGGATTCCTGTACCATCGGCGCGTGGGATTCCTGCACGATCGGCGCATGGGATTCCTGCACGATCGGTGCGTAGGATTCCTGCACCAACGGCGCGTGGGATTCCAGCACAATCGGCGCATGGGATTCCTAGACGATCGGCGCGTGGGATTCCTGCACCATCGGCGCATGGGATTCCTGCACGATCGGCGCGTTGGATTCCTACACCAACGGCGTGTGGGATTCCTGCACGATCGACTCATGGAATTCCTGCACCAAACGGCGCGAGTGATTCCTGCAACAATCGGCGCGTGGGATTTCTGTACCATCGGCGCGTGGGATACTCACGTTGCGTCTACAGTACATGCGCGTAGGGAACCTACGCGCATGACACGCTCGGAGTTAAGGGATGCATTGCTGGGACTTCACAGCGCATGGCTGCCCGGCGCATGGCCTCCCGGGCGCATGAGAGGTCATCGTCCCCAAATAGCAAGTTCAGCCATAGAAGTTCTGAAAACTTGCCATGGCCATAACTTCCTCATCCGAAGTCGAAATCAAGCGAAACAAAAGCCAAAACTGCATGAAATTGAATTCTCTACAACATAGAACCATTAGTTTTTAAAAATAACTAAGTTTTAGAGATAAAAACAAAAAAAACCGAAAAGTTACAAATTTAGATCTACAATAATCCATCCATCAAATCCAAATATGCCAAGTTCTAAAGAGGCTTAGAATCAAGTAAAGGAGAGAATGGAACAATAAAACTTGAGATCCATCATGAAGCAAGTTTGTACTTGCCTAAGCTCTCTCTCTCTCTCTCTCCCTCCTGGTGGTTGAAGAAGTAATGGTGGAGAGTAAATGAAGAAGGAAGAAAATAATGATGAAAGAGAAAAGGAAGGGATTATAAATAAGGAGGGTGGTGGTAGGTAGGAGGGTTCACCTTTGGTTCATGATGAACCAAAGCAAACCAAGCAAAGCCGAACCAACCCAAGAATAAACCAATCAATAAAATGCTAGAATAAATCAAACAGGAAGACATGCAATACGGATCAAATTACGTATACATATACCAAGATACGCAATACGAACCACAGACATTACAATTGTATTTCGACATCACTTCATGACAACATACATCTTGACACCCCTAGGCCCTGCATTAGCAGGAGGCTCATGTCAATTATGCACCCTTTTATTGGATGGCATTGATACGGCCTTTTATTATAGTTCACTATGATATTTCTAATGCTTTAAGCATAGTAACTAATTTTCTTCTCATGTATAATTATATAATTAGATTGCTTTATCTCCACATCAAACATTTTCTTGGTAGCTAGATTGAGAGTACTATGTCAATGAGGTATTGTGATGGTGGTGAGGGAGGGGAATATTTTACATTTGAAGAAACAACTTTAGAATTAAAGAAGATGCAAAAAAAACCATGGGGGTTCAGGTAGAAAACCTTTGGTAACTATGTCTAAGATTGATGTCAAAGATCTATTCTAAAAGGCGGCCACCTAGGCCGCCTAGGCGCTAGGTGCCGGGTGCCTACCTGATGTTCGTCCGATGTCCGCTTAGTCCTCTTGACGTTCGACTATGCATGTCTTGGGGTTTTATAGATTTTTTCTACAATTTTTAGTACTTCTTTTTGGATTTTTTTAAATTTTTTTAACCACCTAGATCTAGGCGGTCATCTAGGACCTACCTAGGCAGGCTAGGCGCTAGACGGAAGGTGCCTGCCCGTCTAGCGCGTAGCACTTTTCACAACCTTGTGTCAAAGCATCGGCCATGCATCTAGGACTATATTTTAATTCACCAGTATCGTTCTACATGATCAATTCACCACGCACCTAAATTTGGCAGAAAGGCAAGAACTGAACTGCTGATGTTGTGTAAAGAAATCCAAAATCGTCCATATAATGTTGCATTAAATTAAATTGAGTTTGACAAACAATACTCTTAACAATAAAAAACCACTCTACTTCTCAGTAAAATATTGCACCTGGCATCTTCTTTTGCATCCTTCATAATCAATAATTATACATAAATGTCAAAAATAACCATCAATACTTGTAAAAAACTATAATACAACTAGAAAGTAAGGCAGCTTTGTGCAAAAGCCCTCACTTCCTTCCTCTCCTTCCGCAGTCTGTGCTCATCAGCATCTCTACCTGCCTTCCCACCCCAAAGCCATCCCCCTCTCTCTCTCGCCCTCTCTCTCACCCTCTCTCTCTCTCTCTTTTCTCATACTTGTCTGGAGTGACAATCCATTGGTAGGTTACACAAAACTTGGTAGCAACTATTGCATTTGGTGCTTCCAGCTGATCTTAGTTGTGTCATGTTGCCTTACTTGCTAGCAGAGGTGTGCCTACGAACTAGTGGTCAATTTCTGTCATTTCTAAGACAAATTCGAATTTTGGAGAGACGAGAGTGATCTTACTTATTGTCTGACTTGCCAGCGAGGAGGGTGCTCACAGATTAATGGTTGATATCTATCATCAAGAAGGGAGGTAGGGTGCATGTGTTCATTGATGATGACCTTACCCTTCTTCTATCTGTAGTTGCTGCAGCATTGTCCGGACACATTTGGAGGGACATAAGGGAGATGAGAGTTATTTTCTTTCTTTTTGTGGCGTAAAGATCGCTTATAGTAATTGACTATTTCTTTTTTTCCTCGTGGATTTATCATAAAATAATGTTGAGGTCTTTTGTTCTAGTTAACTCTTTAACTAACTAAAGATGTAGCCACGTAGGACATACATGAGATTTTGTACAACTTTATGAAGTACAACCTTTTTTCTTCTTCTGTTGAATTCTTTTTATTTTTGTATACAAAATTAAAGGACATCATCTGATTTTCCTTCCTGAAGTTGATTTTTTGTGCAGTAGATAATTTTATCCCCATCTTTGTTAAGCCCTTTTGAATTTGTTTCTTTTCTTTGTCCTACTTTTATGAAACATTTGAAGTAACAATCATGTGAAAAATCTTCTTAGATAATGAATTTTTTTGTTCTTTTATACATTATTCCTGTGCTATCCGGTACTCTGTGAAACCAAATTATGTTCCACATCATGGGTCGGACTAGTGTTTTAATCAAGATTTAATTACCAAATTTGTCTTTTCCTTCTTTTTTCTTCCTAAATGTCTGGACTGTTATTGAACAAAATACTCAATTTTTTTTCACATGTTACTCTAAGAATGAAGTTCTGGGACAAAATTATAGATTTTTAAGTGAACCTGCTACCGATGGTGAGGTCTTACTCCAGGTAGGCATGTGATGATGCTAAAACTTATCTGGCGTGCACTGCAAGATCATATTGCTATTTTGTGTATTTTCTTTATAGATAGAAGAGAGCATTCGAGGAGAACAACATTGCACAGTGTGCATCTTAAATTACAGGTGCAATTTCACAACTTAATGAAGTTTAGTAGATATAATTCATAAAATAGTTCTTAGCACTTGTTACAAAGTGGTGTTCTAGATATTTCTTTTTGTTTCAAATTTTAGGAAAGATGGAAGATCATTTTGGAATCGTCTTCATATATCACCAGTACGAAATACGACTGTCAAGGTATTTATTCTCGACCTATAGCAATTATAAGCTATTCCTTATGCTCTAGTTAACTACTTTGTTGGTTCTTTTAAACATTTCATAGACATTGCCGTACTCTACTCTTATTGCTTCTTTTGTAGAAATTCTTGACAATTTTTTTCTTATACATATATGCTTACGTAATATTCTAAACAATCTCTTTGTTAATTTATATAGGTCATTAAAGATTGATCATCACCAAGATAGGAGCTGCATATGCAATTGAACATCAATTTATATTTATAAATTACTCTAGGTTTTATGTACCAGCTACTTTGGATACTCTTTATGTTATAAGTACCAATATTAATTCTCTTCATGTTATATGTACTGAATTTTGTGGAGCAATATAATTACTTTTTGAGAATTGCTATAATTATTTTTCATGTTGTTGTCGTCTATAATTACTTTAGAGTTAGTCGCCTATATAAAGACTTTTTAGAATTTGTGAAGGTTAGTTTTGGTTTACATTGGAAAGTCAGTGTTCTTGGAAGATGAGCCTTCTACAAGAATTGTGTGATATTACATTGTGTTCTTGTATTTTTATTGTATAATGACAATGACAAAAAAAAATTACTCGCGACAATTGATTTTCCATCAAACATATAAAGTGTACACTATGGTTACAATAATAAATGTGTTACTCCAGGTGTTTACAATGATGACATGTACTTGTCACTAAACATATACGTTTATTGTGACAACAATAAAAGTGTTACTAAAGTTGTTTTGTGATAGCAAATGTCGTCACGAAAATAATTTTTATTTTTGTCAAAAAAAATATTTATTTATTTTTAGAAAAAGCTATTTTGGGACAATATCGTGCGCCACTTATAATATTTTTAGTGACGAATTTTGTTGTCACGAAAAGTTTACTATCACTGACAACATATTCTTGTCACAGTATAGAACTTTCTGTGACAACGACTTTTGGTCGTCACCTATACTTTTAGCTTAGGAGGTATAGGCTACGAAAATAAGTCGTCACTGTACTCGTCACAGAAGATGTGTTGTGACGACTTTCATAATTTCTGTGACAACTTTACATGTCACAGAAACCATATTTTCTTGTAGTGCGATCATTTGTACGTATAATTCTTTACTTGTAAGCCTTGTCACATATTTTATTTTATTTTATTTAAAAAGATAGAGAGAGAGAGAGAGAGAGAGTGCTTATAATCAAGTTGTTCTTGGGATCGAGCAGTTTTAATCCCGCTGATATTATCAATAAAGAGATTTATTTTGTATATCTTATGTATATTAACTTATTTTAATTTTTGCTATAATAACTTAGATGATTGAGATCGCTTCCATTGGCCTATATTTTGGTACTTTTTTATACAAGTGCAATTTAGGCTTGTACGACATCAAATCTGGTGCAACTTTCAGTCCTATAGGATTGGGACATGACATAATGGTATCAGAGCAAGACTCTACATCTTTGGACTCTTAATTTATTCCTTCAAGTCTGAGTTGCTTATGTAATCAAAGTCTTTTTACTCCCTCGATGTTATGCTAGATGTTCCATACAATAGGTCTAGATATGTATGAATCTCGCATGGGAAATTTTGTTGGCCATGGATAGCTTTGAAGAACAGCATCATTCGACAGATTTGAGTGTGTGGCAGAATATTTGGTTTGAGTAGGAAGTGAGTCGGATGTTTAGATTTTGATAAGTTTGATGTTGGATGAGAAACATGTTATTAGTAAAGATGGTACAGTCAGATTTGAGCATTATTGATGTTGTTGTGCCCCGACCCGCACGGTGCCTTATGATGTCTGGTTGGTTCGATAGAGCCTTACTAGACTTGGAAATATGCGAAGGGTCGCTCGGAATGCTATGCAATCATGGCGAGAACCGTCTTATAAATATGAGTAGTGTTGAACTCTTTGAAGACCTTTAGCTTCACGCTTAATAAAAAGGAGTATGCTATATTGCTTATTGAGTTGCTAAATGCTATCTTGTATGGAACCCTAAAAGATAATTAAAGACAATTAATCATATGACCTAAAAATTGTTGCGTATTATTTCATGAACTGTGTTCTTGTGTTTTGTTGCAATGAATTACATGACAGGTAAAGCAAAAGTCCCAAATACTTGGGCGATTAGTATATCGAGCCTCAGCTCGATGAATAGATGGTACGACATATAATAAGACCAAGAACTGGATAGTAAGTATACTTAAATTATGACCGCGAGAACGTACGGTATCGAATATGTGGAAAAGAGATTGAGTAATCACATTCTATTAATCGGTGCTATTGTAGAATGCTGGCTGCACTAAGACCCTGGATTGGGCAGATGGTAATACGAGCGTCGGCTCAAGGCAATGGTGGCTAGATGGATGAGAATGGTAGCTTACTTACTTAGTTTTTCTTATTATGCATTATATTTTTTTTATTGATAAGTTGCATATATTTGCATGTTCATGGACAACTTGTGCACAAGATAGTTTCTCGAACGGTATTTTGGGGCCACGGATCCGATTTGTCCTAGGAAGAACAAAGGATGATGTTGACGTACTAATATCAAAATTGTAGGAGTTTCAGTGGGGCATGCTACCTTGCACTAAAAGGGCGTCGAAATCCTATGGTGCTGAAGTAGTAGGACAGTGAGTCGGAAACCTCTCATGGGCTCGTAACCCATCTGGAGTTAGTCGTTTACCATTTTAAGTCCAAGATGGCGTGTCGCCAGTGACCTTCATATAGGTAAGTCAAAGGCTAATGATGCCTTATGCAGACAGATTAAGTTATTACTCAATTACATGGAAGTATGTCGACTGTTAGTAAGAATCACCTGAACAGTGACAATCATGATAAATATGATATTGTTCATAATAATGTCTTATGCAGGCAGAGTAAGTATTATAAATATGTAAGGATGGCTACATGATCGTGGGTAAGAATCACCAAAGGGTGATATCATATTGTTTTACATTATGATGGCTATGAATAATATGCAATGTTTTACTTTTGTCGGATATGAACTGCTAATCGACCCTAAGGCAACGAGAAAGACCACTTTTAATAATCTTCCTATAACATGATTACTTAGTGTTGTCTTCTTAGGTGAGTCAGACCAGCATCGCTCGCCAATACATAGATGAATGTACTGACCCACGTTTGTAGGCATCATTACAAGTGCACATCCATGGGGAAATTTTTTGATCAGTGCTAGGCATAGATGAACCAGATGGGTGTGCAGAAGCTCTTCTTTCAAGATGATGTCGTCGTCTATACGGGACATAATGTATGAAACAATGTGACTCAGTTGTACTAGTAAGAGTGTAAGTCAGGTCGACAAGTTCTTTGTAAGCCAAGTCGGCATGTTCGATTGTAAGACTAAATGACAAGTAATTTAGTTGGCTATTCACAAGTCTTGTAATCTGTTATAAACTCTATATTCAGCTGCAAGTCTTTAATGTATTATAATTATCAATAAAAAGATATTTTTTTATAACTTGTTGTGACTTTAATTTATTTGCTTGGTTTGCTGTAATATCGTTAATTTTTGAGAAATACCGTAGCTGTAATAATTTTGTCTTGTACAAGTATAATCTAGACTTGTACGACATCATACCCAGTGGCTAGTTTCCGATCATCCGGTATCGGGGCATGACAGAATGGTATCAGAGCACAACTTTACGTCCTTGGATTCTTATTCGATTCGTTCCAAATCAAAGTTGCTCTTATGACGATTTAAAGTTGCTTCTGCGATGACTCAAACGTTGCTTCCGCGATTATTCAAAGTTTCTTCTGCGATAAAATTAAAGTTGCTTCCACGATGAGTCAAAGTGCATCCATAATTATTCAGTGTTGCTTACAAATTCTTCTAAGTTGCTCCCTTGACTGAAAATCTGTTGATCCTCCTGGTCGCTCGTTAGGTGTTCTATGAAAAATCTAAATATGTGGAAAGTGATATGTGTGCTTTATTGAATTCTTAATGATAGCAAAATGAATAACAATAATATAATGTAAAAATAAGTTGGTAATGTGTGCTTGATGTCTTAAGTGTGGATTCATAGAAGTCGATTGTTATGTGGCAATCGGTAGTGGGTGATGGCATGGTATATTGGAACAGAAATTGTGCATGATTTCTGTGAATGGAAAATGACAGAATTTCGAGTTGGCTTATGTGTGGGCTTGGTTATGTTTCAAAATATGGCAGAATTGGTTGGTATTAATAGTCAGTAGAGCTACTACGAGATGGATAGTCCAGAATGGACATTGGTATGGTGCGAGATAGGAACATTGTGTCGGAGATGGCTCGGGCTCTGAGAGGTATATGCCTCTACCGTCTTAGTAATAAGATGTCCCTTGACCTTGTTCATAGCATATTGAAGCTTTACCTATAAGGTATTGGCTAGTATCGAGTCGTAGCTTGGATTACGATTGATACATAACGACTAGGCGTGTCCCTTAATGATTAAGTTCGAATAACTCGTTGCAAGATTTTGATGAGTTCGAATGAACCATCGATAGACTCCGATAGTTAGCATTATGCTGGATAATGAGGTATTGAGAATATAAAATGAATGCCTTTTTGGGAATGATATGAATTATATATTCATGCGATGACTTGAATCAGTTGGTAAAAGGATTGTAGGCTCAGTAACGATGGTAGGACATTGCTATTAAAAGATTTAGGAGAACAATAAGGACTGAATATAGAATGATGTTGGAATTGAGTAGATGGAATTACAAGTTGGACATCGTCAAATTGATGGTGATATTAAGCGTCTATTATAGATGTTGCGAACGATTCAGAAGATGTAGAGAGTTGCATCAGCGACCCAAAAAGTAGAGACTGGACTTGAGGAAATAGATGACCTTAACACATGTGCAGTTGTGCTTGAGATAATTAGACGTGTCCCGAATTAACAAGTTATGTCATTATTTTGAGGCAGAGAGAATGAGCACTTGTCCCTTAGTGCATAAAAGAGTAGATGTTCCTTATGAGAGTCTGATGGCTGGAATACAAATATCGAGGTACAGTGATATGTAATAGACCCTGTCGGTGGATGATATTGTCGCACGAATAACAAATTTAGGTGGATTATAAAATTATTAGATTATGACATAGCTAATGAGTTATGTCATATCTACTAGATGACCGAGATATGAATGCTAGATAATTGGTGCCATATAGATTGGATCGGTGCATGAATAGTAAATAATATTATGGAATCACAAAAAGATGATATAAAATGAATATTGATGGTTAACGTAAATTGCTAAGAGATGACCGTGTTTGGTGCTAGCGAAAGATTCATAAAAGATTCTTTCGGAAGAAATACAATTATATAGTTGCCTTTTCTATTGGTTAAAGAGTATACACTACACCAAACTTGCCATATTGGAATGGAAGTATTTAGTTCCAAATAATTTTCGGAACACCTATATTTTGTGCCTATTTTTGTGCTGCCAAATTTCTTCGAACGGAATTCTTGCGTTCCAAAAAAACGTATATTGGAACGGTTTAAATGTGTTCCAGATTTGGAACACCCGTAAGGAGTGCCTAATAAAGTGTTTCAAATTAGTTTTTGTTTTACTAACTAGAACGACTAAAAAGTGCTCAAGTTTTGGAACATCATAAATGTGTTCCTAACAAAGTGTTTTTGATTTTTTTTGCCCTTTCATTGTAACGCTAAAAGGTATTCTAGCAACGCATTCCTAACAAAGTGTTTCAGAATATGTTTTGCACCAGGTAGTGGAATGGTTAAAAAGTGTTCGAGTTTGTAACAAAATGGGAATTGACAATATCTTGTAATCTTAAAATCTTATAAATGTAACTTATTAAAATATAAATGAATGCAAATGAACTTCCATAGCACAAGTATATACAAAATAGTTTATGTTAAAGCTACATAGACTAATAAAATAAAAAATAGACCAATAAAATCAAAATTCTTATACAAACATTGTTAATACAACTGGGTTTTCACTTTTTCCCAATTTTTTAGACATAGGGACTTCTCGCATTCACTCTACTGGAACCCTCGAGTGTCATGTTCATACCTAAACTATTTCTCTTCAAACAAACTGATCTCGTACTCATCTTTCTATCATCTGCTGCACCGAAGCATCTGATGAATTTTATGACAACTTGAACATCGTTATTAGCCAATTTCTGAATATTGTTACTCGCAAATTCAACCAGTAAACCCATAGCAGATGTTGGTTTTTTACATTTGATAAAAAATCCAGCAAAAAGAAACATGTATCATATATGCAATAATAAAACTAAGGTTGATTATAAAAAAGTCTCTTAGTTGAACATTAATAACTTGAAAAAGTTATCAGGGAGAATAGTCAAGCTTTTTTATATATGTTTCAAATACTTCTGGATGAGAAGAATATTATCGTTTTCTTCTTTCTCCCTTTATAAATCTATTATATTTCCTACGCCATAATTGTAAGTTCATGATATTAGCTACAAAACTTAACATCTTGTGTATAGCGGTTGTGAATCCAATGATCATTGTGTAACCGCGTCTCTATTTACTCAAAAGAAAAAAATGCTAAGGAAATTGTTACTGAAACTAAGAAGGTTATAGGACAAAATAAAAATAAAAATAGATAACATGGAAATCTAATGATCATTCCGTAACTGTGTCTCTATTTACTTTAAAGAAAAAATGTTGCAAAAATTGTTACTAAAATATAGATATCATGAAGTCATTAATTTGTAGAAAACATACTTAAATAAGATCATTAACAGACCGTATACTTCTATAAATTAAATAAAGATAATTGTTTCGTAATACACTCAATTTCATTAAGGAAATAAAAAATTAGCATATTAAAATTTGCACAAGTTATAAAACAACATAGAAAAACTGTGTCATACCTTGAAACTTTTGCTCTCAAGAGTGGAAGTTGTTGCAAGAACTTGGTAGCCAAACAAGAAACCAAGAGTCAAAGATCTCCAAAAAATCACTCAGGGCACAACTATATCATACATTTTCTCATACATTGTCCATAGCATAGTAAGGCTCTCTACTATGAAAAATCAGAAACCAATTAGTACATTGCACGTGAAATGCCTTTTTAATTAGGAAGGTTTCCAAAAGGCAATAAGCAAGTATAATACTCAGTTACATTCATAAAAAATTTTATTTAAAATTGATAATATAATTTGAATGCACCCAATGAAAGGATGAGATTATAAATAAAAAACATTGTAGCATGAAGAGTATGGCACTTTACCTGGGATAAATGCAAATTAATTTGACAAACTACAACTACACCTGAAGGAGGGATGAGAGGTGTTTGCCATTTATTATAAAAGAAAAGAACAATTATATGGGAGGACTGGAATTTTACTTCACAATACAAACTCGCTCGTATAAAGAAAGCCTAGGGACGAAAACCTAGGTACAGTAATCTAAGCACGATTGTTTAGTTTTGATTCTGGGAGGGTGACGGTAGAGGCTCGGGAAAGCGACGGCCGCTCTACCTTACTCCTTGGACGATCAGACGTAGCCTTGGCTCCGGTGAAGAACTGCTCTCAAGATGGGAAGACTCTTCTGTGTGCGCCTTTGTCTCTCTGTGTGTCCAGCCGGGTGGATAGGATCTCTTTTGCAAGGAAATGGCACATTGCTATCTTTTTTTTTGTTTCTCTGGATCCGATCCTTTTTTTTACAAGGGAATGGCACCTTGCTATTTATAGGAGTGGGGTGTCATCATTATGGTTTGCAATCATCACCCTAAAAAAGTCGGTGGCTTGGGGATTTAATTGCCATTTTCCTTTATCCTATTTTTTGGGCAATTAATCTGGACCACTAATCTTGACTACAACGAATCTGGACAATTAATGCTGATTGTGTAAAATCCGTATGGGCAATCAATGTTGATTGTCATGAATCTTGGGAAGCTCGGATCTCCTGCCACGTGTTTAATCCATGTGATTGCCATAAATCTGTTTTGATTCGGGTAATTATGATGATTGTACTAAATCAGGTTGTTGGGATTTGTTGATAACTTTTGATTGACTTAGTGCCATGTGGGAAACTGATCTTCTGCCACGTGTCATAACCGCGAGCCACAGCCGTACGAGGGTAGCTTCTTAGGTTTTGGACTGCATGAAGGTGGCAGCCGTATAGGTGTAGCCTCCAAAATCTGAGCCGCATGGGGGTGGTTTCCAATTGAGCCGCATAGGACTTGCCACGTGTCAAGGCTGCATGGGCGTGAGCCGCATGGAGATGATCTCCATGATCCGAGCCGCATGAGAACAGCGGCCGCATAGGGTGACTGTTCATAATTTGAGCCGCATGACGGGGGTCTTCACGTTCCGAGCCGCATGCGAGCATCAGCCGCATGGGGTGGTTGCAGCCGCATAGGGAGCTTTGAAGTTGGTGGATCGTGCCAGCTGCAGAAAAGATTTTCTTCGTTTCTCGAGGAATACACCGTCATGTCGAAGTTCATCATTTCAGCTTTAATGTCAGAGTTATCACTTTATGTCAGAGCATTTAATGGGAGCAGTCACTTTATGGCCAGCTGTAAAGGCAAGCTGCATAGGGTCACGTGATTTTTTCCTGAGCCGCATGAGGCTATTGAAGAGTTTCTGAGCCGCATGAGGCTCTGATAGATTCTTGAGCCGTATGAGGCTCCTTCTGTTTTGAGCCGCATGGGCTTCTTCTGTTTTGAGCCGCATGGGCTTCTTCTGTTTTGAGCTGCATGGGCTTCTTCTATTCTTTTCCATGCTTCTACAAGACCCCCTTCAAAGTTTTTAATTTGAAAAATTGGAATACTTTGAATAAGAAGCATGGCTATATGAGCTCCGCTGGCCACATAGGATGTTCTTGGCCGCATGGCTTGTCTGGCCGCATCGACTCCCTAGCCGCATGGGCTCCCTGCCTCACGTGTGTCTCATTAATTGCCCTTAATTCATTTTTTAGAGCTGTCTTTTGGGGGAATCCCAAGAGTTGGCTCATTAAATATCTGGGATTTATGCCCTGGATGAATCTTCTTTATGAGAGAGGGGACAAAATCTGAGGAGTCAGTTTTGCCTGCAGCACACGACCCGAAGCGGTTTATCGGTCCACGTGCCTCCCTTGGCCTCCTATGTCTGCCTATAAATAGGGTGCTATTAGGATAGAGAAACTTCTTTGCCTTCTTTTGTCTTCTTCTTCTCTTGCCCTAAGCTGCTGTTCTTCATTTTTCGATCATCAATCGACGATGGTCCCGAAAGCTTCCAAAGCTTCGAAAGCTTCCAAGGCCTCTGCTGCAGCGAAAGGCAAGAAGGTGGCGACTCCCTCGCCGACTGTAGCGCCTCCAGTCCATCCTGACGTCTACCCTACCATCCAGGGTTAGGACTATGTAGAAGATCGAACACTTCAAACCCTAAAACAATGGCTCTGTTGCATGTTTTTATGCACAAGCCTTCTTTCCCTCAGCATTCAATGCGTTCTTCATCATTATGAAGCCGCATATGTTGTATGGGCCACATGAATTTCTCATATTCAAGCCGCATGAGGTATACCTTATGTTTGAGCCGTATGAGATCGTCTGAGCCGCATAAACGCCTTGAGAACTGAACCGCATGAAGCCCCTCTGAACAGAATCGCATGAGCTCCTTTTTGGACTGTGCCGCATAAGGCCCTGACTATCTTTTAACTTTGTTTCTTTTTATCTTTGATTCTTGCAGCAACCCTGTCGAAGGCTGAGATCATTGTGAAGAAAGAGTTGCTGTCCCCTTTCAAACAAGTGTCATCGCTTGTTAAGGAGGAGGTAATACCAAAAGCGGAGGAATAGAAAGGAGAGCTGGCGCCCATTGCTGTAAAAGAGGAGCCCCAGTCTGACGGCGGTAGTACTGGGAGTTCTAACCTTACTTCGGACGAAGATTTTGCTTAAGTACATCCATCATATGCAAAATGGTTGAGGGATTGGTATATGCGCCCCCGCAACTAGGATTCGTGGGCTCTCACAAATGTCCATCTTTTGTCTTGATATTTCTGTCGGTCTTTAACTGCAGTTTGTGTTTCGCTTCTTTTGGACATCAATGTAATCTTTTTCTTTTTGGTCTGAATGAAATGATAGAGGGCTTTTTCGACTTGCTCATGAGATGTAGTCATGTGAATGTAACCACTTTTGAATGACCGAAATACATTCGCTCTATCCTTTGTTTTGTAGTAGTTGCCCCAATGACAGTCTTTTTGTGGACCTATTATCCTTGGCGTACCCTGATTCTGGATACGGATAATAAGTTGGGAGGGAACCGACATACTTACTCAGAGGTAATGAGGATATGGTAAATATGAAGGTTTCTTCGATGGAGCCTTCCCACTCAGAGGTAATGAGGACGTGGCAGGAGTGGGCTCCATGAAGGGAATATAGAACAACTTAGAGGTAATGAGGACATGAAGGTTCTATGTGAGGGACGGTTTATTTTTGGTAGAAGGAAAATAACTCAGAGGTAACATCGACGTGGTTGTTTCGGAAAATCTGTGGATCTGTTACCCTTTTTGTGCACTGAAAGTGCGGGTATTGGATCATAAGGAGGAAGCTCTTTTAGGAGGAAAGTTCAGAGGTATGATCATACATGACTTACTACCTAGGAGAGGCGATATAGATTTATTTGTAGTGACCAGAGTGTAAGTTCAGCGGTACCTGCGGGTACATAACTCGATAATCTGGGAGAGTTGGAGTCGACATGTGAGTTCAGTGGTACGAAAGAGTACATGACTTGTCATTCTGGAAGATTTGTAGTAGGGATGTGAGTTCAGCGGTACGAGAGAGTACATGACTCGTCATTCTGGAAGATTTGCAGTCGGGATGTGAGTTCAGCGATACGAGAGAGTACATGACTCGTCATTCTGGAAGATTTGTAGTAGGGATGTGAGTTCAGTGGTACGAAAAAGTACATAACTCGTCATTCTGGAAGATTTGTAGTCGGGATATGAATTCAGCGGTACGAGAGAGTACATGACTCGTCATTCTGGGAGATTTGTAGTAGAGATGTGAGTTCAGCGGTACGAAAGAGTACATGACTCGTCACCCTGGAGGATGTCGTTTCAGACGTAATACTTCTTTAGGAACTTGTCGTTGATGGGCAACATGAGTAAGTCTCCATTTTGTTTTGCGAGGCGGTAAGCTCCATTGGAGAATACAACATCAATGATGAACGGGCCTTCCCACTTTGGCTGGAACTTGCCGGCGGTTTTGTGAGTCATAACCATCGGCCTTCGAACTGCCAGAACGAGGTCGCCCACTTGGAATATTCTAGTTTTAACCTTCTTGTTGAAGGCTCCGGAGATACGTGCCTGGTATAGCTCGATTCGTTTTTGAGCTAGTAGGCGCTTCTCATCTAGAGCCTCCAATTCTTGTAGTCTGCGATGGTGATTATCATCTGTCGTCAATCTGTATGTGAGAGCCACACGGAGCGAGGGGATTTGAGTCTCCAGTGGGAGAATTGCCTCACTTTCGTATACTAGAGAGACTGGTGTGTTCCCGGTGGCAGTCCGTACGGTGGTACGGTACGCCCATAAGCATTCACCGAGCTTTTCATTCCAGTCGCGTTTGTTTGATGACACGAACTTCTTAAGAAGCTTGATGATTGTTTTGTTGAATGCTTCATCCAGACCCTTAGCCACTGGGTTGTATGGTGTTGAAGCAATATTCTGGATGCGGTGTTTGTCGCAGAATCGATAGAAGGCGTAGCTTGTGAACTGTGGACCATTATCATGGATGATCCTTCGGGGCAGTCCAAAGCGATAGATGACGTGATGCTTGAGGAAGCTGATCACGTTTGAAGTCTTTACTTCTGCAAGCGGAACAGCCTTCGCCAATTTGGAGAAGTAATCTGTGATTGCGAGTATGAAGCGATGTCCTCGGGACGAAGGCGGAGTGATCGGGCCGATGATGTCCATTCCCCACGCTTCGAAGGGCCAGGATACCACCGTCGGGTGTAGAAACTCGAATGGCTGGTGGATGAAATCGGTGTGGACTTGACAGGCTTTGCATTTTTGTGTATAGTCTATTGAGTCTGCAACTATTGTAGGCCAGTAGTAACCCATTCGACGAAGGCGATCTTGTAGTTTCGGGCCAGGCTGATGGACCCCACAGATGCCATCGTGAGCTTCACGTACGGCTTTTTTGGCTTCTGTATTTGACAGGCATCGAAGCAGTAATCCATCGTATGATCGCCGATATAGCATTTTTGTCTCTGTGTCGTAGAAGAATCTGAGGGAACGTCTTCTAATAGAAGTGGCTTCCTTCGGATTCTCCGACAGGATGTCGTAGACTACGAAGTCAATGAACGGTTGTCTCCAGTCTGGTGCTTCGTCGACTGTCAGGGCGGAGTATCTCTCGGCATACTGAACATTATTCCTGGGACAGACCAACTCACGGCCTATGATGTCAACCAGGTGATGAGCATGATTTGGAACTGCTAAGGAAGCGGCTAGGCCTGCTAGGGCGTCGGCTTCAATGTTCTGGAGCCTAGGAAAGTGTTCTATGAAGAACCCTTCCAAGGATGAGATGATGTCAATCGCTATTTGGTGATAGGGGATCATATCTTCATGACGCACTTCGTACCAGCCCCGAATTTGATTGACGATTAGCTGCGAATTGTCGTATGCTTCAAGGTGCTCTACCCCCAACTCTTTTACAAGTCGGAGGCCAATGACCAAAGCGTTGTACTCGGCCATGTTGTTTGAATAGGGCTCCGTGAGGGAATAAGCTCGATTGATCACCAACCCGGTGGGAGAAATCAGCACTATTCTAACTCCAGCGATGATGTTGCCCTTGGGCCCAGTTCTAGAAGCGCCGTCAAAGAACATTCGCCATATGGTACCACGGGAGGCCATATTTGAATTAGCAACCTCGTCTGGCATCTCTTTGTCTATTTTGGTTGACTCCAAACCTGGATGAGCTGCTAAAAAGTCTGCCAGAGCTTGACCTTTAACAGCCTTTTGTGGGACGAAGATCATGTGGTAGGGGAACAGTAATATCGCCCAGGTAGCAAGACGAGAGCTGAGTGCACCTGGCTTAGTCATGAGGACCATGAGGGGGTTGACTCTTGATATGACATAGATGGTTTGTCCTGTGACGTAGTATCGCGTCTTCTGAATGGCGAAAACCATAGATAAGCACTCTTTCTCTACGGCAGCGTATTGATGCTCCGGCCCCATCATCATTCGGCTGAGGTAATATATGGCTTATTCGTGGCCTACCTCATTGTTTTGTGCTAGCAGAGCACCGAGAAAATGTTCCATCGCTCGTACATAGATCAATAATAGTCTTCCAGCAATCGGGGCTACCAGAACTGGAGGGTTCGTCAGATATTCTTTGATGCTGTCGAAGGTGCGCTGGCATTCTTTATCCCATACGAATGAAACGCCCTTCTTCATGAGGTGGGTGAATGGCTGACATCGTTCGGAGAGGTTGGAGATAAACCTCCTGATGTAGGCTAGCCTCCCTTGAAGGCCTCGGAGTTCACGAAGATTTCTCGGGGGACCCATCTCCATGATCGTCTTCGTATTCTCAGGGTCTACGTGGATACCCTGGGAGGTAATGATAAAACCCAAGAACTTTCCGCTGGATACGCCCAAGAAGGATTTCGTTGGGTTCATTTTCAAATTGTGCGTTCGCATCAGGTCGAACACTGTCCTTAGATCATGCAGATGATCTTTCTTAGAGCGGCTTTTGACGGCATTGTCGTCAACGTAGCATTCCACTATTTTACACAAGTGGTCTCTAAAGATGATGCTCATAGCTCTTTGATAGGTGGCACCAGCGTTCTTTAAACCGAAAGGCATGACTGTATAGCAGAACGTGCCAATCGGTGTTCGAAATGATGTATGCTTTTCATCGTCATAGAACAACTTGATTTGGTTGTACCCCGAGAAACCATCCATGAATGACATACGCTCAAAGCCGCAGGTGTTATCGATCATGATGTCTGTGATAGGGAGAGGGAACTCATCCTTAGGACAAGCCTCATTCAGATTGCCAAAGTCGATGCAGATTTAAATCTTTTCACTCTTCTTGAGGACTGGAACTATGTTGGCGACCCAGTCAGGATGCTGTTCCTCACGGATGAAGCTGCTGGCTATCAGTTTGCTTACATCGGCTTCAATAGCATTCATGACGTCAGGACGGAATCGACGTTGCTGTTGCTTGACTGGTTTTGCGTCTGGACGGATATTGAGTTTGTGAAGTGCAATCTCGGGGTTCAATCCCGGCATATCTTCATAGCACCAGGCGAATACGTCGATATATTCTCTGACGAGTTGTAGTAGTGATTCTCGCTCTTCGTCGGTCAGATTCTTACTGACGAAGATGGGCTTTGGAGAGGATTCATCACCAAGATCGACTTGTACAACCTCATCCTCGGTGGAAGGCTCTCTTTGTTGGAACCGCTTCTCCCACTGCGCATCTAGCTTTTGTGCCCATGGCTCTAGCTCAAGAAGTTCGGGAATGTCTTTATCTTCTTCGTAAGCATCGGCAAGTGCCATATTGACAGACCAGACTTGCCTGAGCATGTCTCCGATGCTGATATCTGAATCGGAAGTGGGTGATCCGGTTGAATGTGAGTGCCAGTCATATTCTTTGTCTGAGCTTTCAGGTGTCGTCGCAGGTGTGACATAACCTAGCCCACATCTGGTTTTCTTGTAGTAGTCTCGTGGTTTTCCAGCCGGGACCAGCGATTATAAGGGTAATTGCCGTCCAGAGCTGTAGTTCAAGCCTGGTGTAGTTTTCAGATCATACCCTTGTTTTTGCATAAGGTACTTGGACTGGAACTATACAGATAAAGGGGAAATCTTCCGGTGTCGGATTCGAGCTCAACTTCTTCTATCTTGAAGGGCTGTGGATCATTCTTCCGGCCGAAGATGATTGGGTGATCCCCTCCCTCGATTATGCGGTAAGCGTCTTCCACTGGGGTAAGTTGGTTTGCGGTGTAGACATTTGTCACTTGTGTGTGCAGGTGAGCGCATATATCGTGTTCCATAGCATACATTGTACAAAGCTTATTAAGCTCGAGGTAATTCAAAGATAGCCCTTTATTGAAGAAATAAGGTATCTTTTCCAGTGGGATTACATCATCTACGGATGGAATATCAGTGTAAGCAGCCACATACTTGGCCAGCTCTGACTCTTCTTCAGCCACCCCTCGTGTAAATGCAGACTGAAAGGATGACTTGGGCAACTTGATTATCAGGGGCTCCAAGGGTGAAGCAGGTGAAGCAGAACATGGAGTTGTTGGCATACTAGCTACCCCTAGTTTGGTACCCGGTACTGGACAGGGAGTTGTTGGCTGGCCAGCAGTCCCTGGCTTAGTGCTCGGTTGCCGATTCATTCTGGGAAGACGAATTGTCATCGGTTTGACAGAGGGATTGAGCTCCTCTGCTTGTGGACGGCTAGCTTTAGACAGCCTGATTGTTAGTGGCTCTGTCGTGGGTCTTGGCGCTTGGCCAGACCTTGGCAGTCGAATTATTATCTGTTCCTCCTGTGTAGAGAGCCTAACTGCGTCCTTACACAGAGTGGCTGTAAGGGGCGCAGTTATGCTAGGCTTGCGGGCTTGGAGGTGGATCGTCAGAGGTTCTTCTGGTCCAGTTGCTGCCTCAGTTCGAGCTTGAATATCTCCTTCGGCAAGATGCTTTTTCGACTTCTCGTACAAGCATGAGTCTGAGTAGTAGGATTCGACCCCTTTGAAGGGATCGATGTCGGCAAATTCTGTTCTTACGAAGCCATGCTTGTCGACGTACTTGAAGCACTGGTGCAGTGTGGAGGGAACGATCATATAATCGTGTATCCAAGGGCGCCCCAGGAGAATATTGTCGGAGGTGTCCGCATCTATTACATAACAGGTCTCTTCCGACTGAAGGTCGCCAATTTGGCATTTTAGGCGGATCTTCCCCATCGGGTAGCTCCTGTCCGAATTGAAACCGCTGATGGTGGTGCTTGTCGGCGTCAGGTGATGCATCGGGATGCACAGATGGTGTAGTAGGCTCTTCGGGATGATGCTTATGGAGGACTCGGGGTCAATATGCATCCGATCGTCCTTGATATCGCCAATGTACCCAGTATAATACAGAGGGCGATCGTGCAGGTTAGTTTTGATAAGCATATCCTGCGGAGTGAAGACAATGTTTGGCATTGACCCTGTGCAGGCGCTGTCCTGGAGGTCTGCAGGCGAGTCCTCCCCGGTGAGATTGGACTGAGCCAGGCATGCGTCGGCATTCTAGAGTGCTTCGCTTAGTGCGACGCAGACATCCTTGGAGAGTCTCAGGAGTTCATATAGCTAGGGGTGAGCATATAACCGTTGAAAACCAAAAATCGAACCGAACCGAAATATGACAAACGGTTCGGTTTTTCGGTTATCGGTTCGGTTTACGGTTTAAAATTTTGAAAACTTGAAATAACGGTTCGATTTTCGGTTCTTCATCCGAAAAACCGAACCGAACCGAAAACCGATTTAGATTTAGTAATTTATCAAACTACCCACAATATACATATACTAATGTTTATTAATCCCTAACTGAGCGCACTCTCTTCTCCTATTCTATGTCGATGCTTCTTTGAGCACTCTCTCTATCTACCCTCAATCTATATATACTAATATTTTTTACTCTATGTAATATAACAATCCATAAATACAATAATGTCATATATATATTTTTAAAAATTATTTAAATAGGCTCATTTTGCTAAAAACTTGAAGGCCATGCACATTGGTCCATGAAACCGAACCGACCGAAAACCGAACCGAATTAGTTCGGTTCGATTTTGTTCGGTTTTTATAAAAACGGTTTGGTTTTCGGTTTTGAGAAATATGGTTTACGGTTATTTCGGTTTTCACATATTCGGTTTGGTTTGAACCGAACCAAACCGATGCTCACCCCTACATATAGCGACAATTTGGCCGGTGTGTTGGCCAATTGTGCCAGAATGTCAAAGTTGTATGGCCTCTCTAGCCCATGAGGCATCTCTCTTCGGAGTGATTTGTCGAAGGGAGTCTCCTTCGGCCTAGGCTTGTCGGTCGTCGAAGGCTGCGGAGGTCCTGGAGCATCAGCAGCTGTCGGCTGCTGATCTTTAGCCGAGTTACCCGGTGGAGGTTGGGTTTGTACGCCGGAGCGGGTAACAACAGCAGTAGCTTCTTCGACCTCTGTCGAGATCGTGCGACATGATTTGACTTTCCCATTCTTCTTTTTGCTGGTGGAGGGAAACGCGGACTGTGTCATCTCAGGTACCAAGTCCGGATGGACCCACATGATCTCCCCTCATGATGTGGTAAGGGGTACTAGACCAACAGCTTGGTCTCGGGGAGGTAGAAGGTTACCGACCTCCATCCTTGCTCGGGGGACAGGTACTACTCCGTCTTGACACCATATTGGCTGCTACGGTCACCTCTTCGAAATCAATGGCCAGGGCCTTAGAATCGATGAGATTTGGATGTATCGCTTCAGCTGATAGCAGTCTTGTGTAGTATGGTGAACATAGCGATGGTAATGGCAGTACTTGGGGCTCTCCATATCTGCAGGACGAGGCTCACGCCTGGGAGGAGGGAGCTGAATTCGTCCTTCTTGTATGAGCATGTCTAAGATAGGTTTAACATGGCCATCCTCGAAGGAGTAGGTCATCTGAGGCCACTGCTTTTCCGTCGGCGTTGATTCGGGCTTTGGGGCTGTGTCGGTCACCATAGCCTGCTTGCCCTTGCTGTCTCGGTTACTGGAGGAATTACCACCGTTATTGTTGTTGACGTTAGGGCATTTGTCCTTGTCTTTCCCTTCCGAGATGTGCAATCCTAGTTGGCGGGCTTTCTTCACCTTGTCTTCTGCGCTAGTGGCACTGATGATGAACGTCTTCCAATCCTTGAATTGACTTTCGCCCATCTAGAGGCTGATTGTGGGAAGCAGTCTCTTTTGGCAAATTTCAATCAAGGAGGAATCAGGGTTGCCAGAAGGCAGCTTCATCGCGGTTTGGCAAAACCGCTCGATATAATTTCTTGTGAGCTCCTTTTCTTCCTGAACAACGTCCATGAGAGTGGACATTGTCACGTCTTGTCCTACTTCATAGAACCTCTCTAGGAACATGCGTTTGAAGCCGGTGAAGGAGTGGATGCAATTGTCCGGCAAGTTGCGGTACCAGTCGAAGGCGACCCCTTCCAAGGCTCCGATGAACAACCGCGTAAGGATGGCGTCGTCATGAGGCAGATGGTCGGTTGTGACTTTGAAGTAGGTGATGTACCTACTTGCAGATGTCTTCCCATCATATGGATTAATGTGGAATGGTTTATATTTTGGTGGAAAGGGAACATCTCTCCACGCAGCGAGATACGGTTGTCGTATCCTGAGGTCTTGGCAGTTTTTTCGGGCATGGAACATGGCCCGGAGCTCCTGGACCTCTCTTCTTGCCTCCCTGGCCTCGTTTGCAGTGGTAGGAGCCGATATTTTAGGAGGAATATCGCCCGAGTTTGGTGCGGCTGAGTTCGAGTCCGCATTGACCGCGGGACCCAAGCTTGTTTGGCCAGGCGTTCTTTCTTGCAGAGTTGGAAGGGCTGCTTTGATCTCGTCCATAGACTTGACCAAAGCATATAGTATGGCCTCCAGAGTGTCGATGCGTTGGCGATCACTGGAACCTTCTTGGTTGCTGTCTGTCATGAACACCGTCCTCACATGAGGAGAGATGGAAGGAACGGTAGAGGACGTGCCCTCTGAGTCATACCCTTGTACAGAGAAGTCGTCCGGGTATGTGAGAATGCTCTCCTCTGGTTCTCACTCAGAAAGAGTGGTACCCCCAGCTTCAGAGCTTGCCTCGTCTTGGGAATTGTGGACGTCCTCGGGGACGTCGAGATCTGCAGCATCTGTTGGGTGAACCATTTCCCCCGGACAATCTTTTTAGAACACCGGGTTATTGTGGATATTTGGAGAAATGCTACCCCCGGCTCCAGTATCTCCTATAGATGTGGACGAATCTCCCAGTGTGGCAGATTTCGTCTTTGAGCGGGTACCTTGGTAAACTCCTTCTGCAACGGTGGTAGACAGCCGTTTAGAAGAAATTTTCTTGGTTACGTCGGTTGAAATTTTCGGGCTAGAGACATTTGTTTTCTTCCCTCTTCCGCTGCCAAGAATCTTCAGAGCAGAATTGCAAGAGGTATCGAGAAGCGCCTCGTCTTCCGAGCTTGGGTGTTGCAGCCTTTGGAAGATGGACCATCGGTCTTTTTGTGCTGCTGCCTTGTTGCAGCAGCAGTTGACTATGACTTGGGTGCATTGATGTCCTTGATAGGACTCTTTGTGCGTCAAATCTTCGTCTCTTTCCTTGCGCTTGTGAAGAATCACGTTGCGCGGGTTACCTGCTTTGTGGGATGATGAGTGCATTGGCCTCCTGCCTGCTCCTTGATGTGGAGGTAGCGTGAGTACTCGCCCCTGATCCTTGTTAGGTGATTCTTGATGACTATCCCGTTCGTTGGCCGCCGGGGGCTGGACACGGGTAGTTCTGTACAACTTTCCATCAGGGGCCCGAGTAATAGTCATCGGGACGCCCTGGTAGTCAGAAGTCGGAACAGCCGACTGAGCTCGTCGAGCCCGCGCTGCCCGAGACTTTTTCCTCCTAGCACCTGAGAGTGCGTAGTAGGAAGAGTCCAAGCTGGTCACAACAGAGTCTGGTATATGCTCCAGAGAGCCTTCGTGGTCAGGACCGTATGAGAGGCGGTCAAAGACTGACAGCGAGCCGCATGGGATAGATGGTATGCGGCTGGGATCGGTTGCCGTGCAGGCTGTCTGCATGCGGCTGGTATGTGTGGCCGTATGACCTTTCTATATGCGGCTAGGAGTCGTGGCCGTACAGGCTGTCGGCATGCGGCTATCCTTTGTGGCCGTATGAACTTTCTGTATGCGGCTAGATGTCATGGTCGTGCAGGCTGTCTGCATGCGGCTGGAAATTCTGGCCGTATGGGTTTTCTGCATGCGGCTGACTTGTGTGGCCGCATGAGTTTTCTCCATGCGGTTGACAGTTGCGGCCGCATGAGCCTCCATGCGGCTGGCGCCCTTATGCGGCTGGCGCCCTTATGCGGCTTGGATCGCACATAGTTCCTTTTTGCCCCTGGAAGTCCGACATCGTAGTGTTTTCTTCTGTCGGACTTGGGGACAGCAGAGTCCACTGTGGTCTGAAGTGGGGCCGCAAGCGAGACTTCTCCGCTGTCTCGGACAACAGAGAGTACTTCTTCGAGGGCTTGGGGAGGAGCAAAATTTTTGGGTCTCCACTTCCTGCGGGCCTTCTTTGTGCAGGCTCGCCGCTGGACCGGGCCAGCGCTCCCGTCGGAGAGCATTTCTTCAAACGCCTATTGGTCGAACCGGACAACCATCATTTGTTGAGTGGAGCCAAGTTAGGCTGCGTCTGATTGCGTCACCAACTCCTCAGCCGTGGAGAAGTTAGTCTCCAGCAGAGTTGCCATCGTGTTTGCCATTGATTATAAAAGAACAGAACAATTATATTGGAGGACTGGACTTTTACTTCACAATACAAACTCGCTCGTACAAAGAAAGCCTAGGGACGAAAACCTAGGTACAACAATCTAAGCACGATTGTTTAGTTTTGATTCTGGGGGGTGACGGTAGAGGCTCGGGAAAGCGATGGCCGCTCTTCATTACTCCTTAGACGATCAGACGTAGCCTTGGCTCCGGTGAAGAAATGCTCTCAAGATGGGAAGACTCTTCTGTACGCGCCTTTGTCTCTCTGTGTGTCCGGTCGGATGGATAGGATCTCTTTTGCAAGGGAATAGCACCTTGCTATCTTTTTTTTTGTTTCTCTGGATCCGATCCTTTTTTTTAACAAGGGAATGGCACCTTGCTATTTATAGGAGTGTGGTGTCATCATTAGGGTTTGCAATCATCACCCTAAGAAAGTCAGCGGCTTGGGGATTTAATTGCCATTTTCTTTGATCCTATTTTGTGGACAATTAATCTGGACCACTAATATTGACTACAAATAATCTGGACAATTAATGCCGATTGTGTAAAATCCGTATGGGCAATCAATGTTGATTGTCATGAATCTTGGGAAGCTCGGATCTTCTGCTACGTGTTTAATCCATGTGATTGCCATAAATCTGTTTTGATTCGGGTAATTATGATGATTGCACTAAATCAGGTTGTTGGGATTTGTTGATAACTCTTGATTGATTTAGTGCCATGTGGGAATCTGATCTTCTGCCACGTGTCATAACCGCGAGCCACAGCCGCACGAGGGTAGCTTCTTAGGTTTTTGACTGCATGAAGGTGGCAGCCGCATAGGTGTAGCCTCCAAAATCTGAGCCGTATGGGGGTGGTTTCTAATTGAGCCGCATACGACTTGCCACGTGTCAAGGCTGCATGGGCGTGAGCCGCATGGAGATGGTCCCCATGATCCGAGCCGCATGAGAACAGCGGCCGCATAGGGTGACTGTTCATAATTTGAGCCGCATGACGGGGGTCTTCACGCTCCGAGCCGCATGCGAGCATCAGCCGCATGGGGTGGTTGCAGCCGCATAGGGAGCTTTGTAGTTGGTGAATCGTGCTAGCTGCAGAGGAGATTTTCTTCGTTTTCCGAGGAATACATCGTCATGTCGAAGTTCATCATTTCAGCTTTAATGTCAGAGTATCACTTTATGTCAGAGAATTTAATGGGTGCAATCACTTTATGGCCAGCTGTAAAGGCAAGATGCATAGGGTCACGTGATTTTTGCCTGAGCCGCATAAGGCTATTGAAGAGTTTCTGAGCCGCATGAGGCTCCTTCTATTTTGAGCCGCATGAGCTTCTTCTGTTTTGAGCCGCATGGACTTCTTCTGTTTTGAGCCGCATAGGCTTCTTCTGTTCGTTTCCATGCTTCTACAAGAGGGCCTTGGGCCATGAACAAGTAGACCTGCTCAAAGTGGTAGAGGAGGTTCAAGTAGTACTTCCTCAGCACAAAGGATGCACTTGATGTGGTTGGTGGGAAGTTGAAAGTTGCAATCACCTCTCTCCATATCCTCTCTATTACCACCTACATCAACACCCATGAAACAAAAACAAAAAAAACACAATAATTATATACTAACAAGTAAACATAGTCACCATGATCAATGATCATCATCATATCATATAAATAACACTGCCACCTTTTCCAAGCCTCCTCTTTTCGTGACTTGAACATACAGCTAATGCAAGTTCAACCCCTTCCCTCCAATCGCAGGAACCCTTCATTCCATCACATGAATATATATATATATATATATATATATATACACACACACACATATAATCATCAATGCATGTAAAAAAGAGACATGCAAATTGGTTAAAATGATCACTACATACATACATGAACCTGGTCCCCATTGCAGAATGGAACTTTTGGACGGCATCAAAGAAGGTTGTTGTGTCCGTGGAGACATCAACACGGGAGAGCAGAGGAGAAGGATACACTCTGCAGGCATGAGGATGATGATGATGATGTTGAGAAGTATGGTCATGAGTATTGCTGACCACCATTTCCACTCTCTTCTCCCCCTTCCATTCCTCCAGAACTAGAACCCTCCTTCACTTCTCCTCCTCCAAATTTTTCCTCCTCTCTTTAACCACCTCTTGTTGGTCTCCCATTGTAGGTAAGTCAATTACTATACAACAGAAATTAGGTAAGTACAAAGACAAAACGGAGACGCCAAAAGTTAGTAGAGAGTAATGGTGTGTTGGTATATAGTGGAAGCTAAAGTTTTATATATATATATATATATATATATATATATATATATATATATAAGCTTTGAGACGGTGTAAGCACAAGCCGGTGATCCCTGGCACTTGGCACATAGTTGGTGTTGGATAGCTTTTGTAACCTGTAATTTCTTCTCATCAATAAAATTACTGGTTTACCGAAAAAAAAAAATATATATATATATATATATATATATATATATATATAAACATATCCACAACATTTAATCGGAGAAATAACCTCTTAATTAAACCAATATGGGAAACAAAATCTACGAAGAAGCATAGAGACTAACACCTAGATTATGTAGTTTATAGATTCAAGCGAGTGTCAGGCAGTTAGAAAACAATATATCAAGAAAATGAGAATAGCTGAAACAAGAATATTACATTAGATGATTACTTTGAAAAATGTGATATAAAAAAATAAAAGCAACACTAATTAAGGATAAGATGAGAAAAAAATTCTTCGTACCTACATTATATTCGACGATTAGGATAAACGATAAATTACGAGAACAAAGATAGACTAAACAAACTTGAAATGTGATAGTAAGAATAATTATGACCCTTAACATAATTGAATTTGAGAAAGATTTTTTATATATAATAAATGACAGTATATGGGTCAGAGACAATCCAAAATATAATATAACTTACTTAATTAAATTCAAGGAACTAACTCTAAACACTCCAAAACTTCAAAAATATAATACTAGGAAGGGAGAATTCTGTAAAAATATATAATATTAGATTCTTACCTTCACAAGGTCACTAAGTTCTTCGTTGCACTCAAGTTTATCCTCGGCCAACCAATTCTCCAAAATATTCTTTTTGTTCTGGTTTACAACAAGACATGACAATTCTGTAAATATTCAAATGCATTGAGCTCTCCCTTTGTTAATAATGTTCCGAACTACTGCAGTAGGGGAGGTGTTTGTCCAACATGCACAAGAATACTATTTCTTCAACAAGGCAGTCGGCTGGTTTACACATTTTATTCTCAACCACTAAATTTCAATCTAGTCCATATAGCATACTCTGGTTTTATAATACAAAACTAGCTGGCTGATTTTAGAATATTTCTGTATATATATATATATATATATATATATATATATATATATATATATATATATATATATATATATATATATATATATATATATATATATATATTTGAAAGAAGGTAATTGTGGCGAACGCTCCTACCGAGAATCGATCTCCTGACCACTCGGGCCGCATGCATCTCTCTTAACCACTAGGCTAGAGGTCATTTGCTGTATATATATATATATATATATATATATATATATATATATATATATATATATATATATATATATATATATCGTGATATAAAAAACCCTAATATGCAAGCGGCTGTAGAGGGCAGACGATTAGGGTTTAAAGGCTAATGGGATCCCGTCGTTCGTGATGCTGATCGGGACATGGGTGAGTCGATCTTCCAACGACGAGGCAGTCGGGCGCCGACGGTTGGACCACAGAACAATTATGGAAGAGAAGCCGACGGGTAGACAACATCTGGGCGAGGTTAGGTGGGGTGTCTGGCTGGAGATCGTTCATGGAGACGGGAGGTTACATGAGGAAGTCGAAACCAGGGGCAGTTAATCATGCAATGGCATGTCGACAGTAGCCTTCGGAGGTTACATGCGGCTGAAGGGATCCAAGCGCCCCTAAGTGTCACGACCCGCACCCTATTTAGGGGTACGAGAACGTGGGTACGTCCAGCCTACGCCGTAGTGTCGGCGGTAGAACGCTGTATAGGTCATCTATAACATCTAACATCTAACAACAACATATATAACCTATTATCTCCGTACGGAGGTATAATATAACATCTCAACTCTATATCTCAATCACAAGTCTAGGGAAGATAGAGCACGATATGGAATAAGATAAAAAGAAAAGAACTGAATGTATAAGTAAGTCATCACAACATACAAAATAGATGTTCAACACAAGTAAATACAAGTCCTGAATATAACTAAGTCTCAACCAACAATCGAAACAATCCGATACAAATAGAAAGATATAAGTACTAGACTAAACTAGGCACCCTCTACTGATCTAGATGATCCTCAGGCTCCTGAATGTCACCTTCATATGCCCTATAGAAGGTAGGGCATTCATCATCATCATCTATAATATTTTTAACAGGTCCAGTCAGGACAGGAGCGAGCACAGTACATCTCACGCAGTTCATATCATGGAAGAAAAAATAAAGTATGCAAAAGAGTAAGATACATGAACTGTAGTGCCCCGCTCCGCAAAGGCACTAGATAAACAGAAGGATCGGATTTCTGGCTCTGCAACAGAAGACGATTAATCTCGGTGAGTGGACGAAGTCTCATTTGCTGATTCGCTTACGCCTTAAGAATCTAAATTTTTGATTGAATGCTTTTGTTAATAATAAGATGGTAAATCCTTGAGTATGCTTTAAGAGAATTCACATGTTGCCTCGTTAAGATTTGAATGTTGCCTTGATCAAGAGAACCATGCCATGCTAAGAACAAGAAAAGAAATAATCAGCATGCTAATAAGAAGACTCGTTGCCTGCTAATAAGAACTGAAATGATGCTTGTCATGCTTGATAGGATAAGAGAAAACAAATGAATCGAATTGAATGCTTGATCATTGCTTGCTGCTTGTATGCTTGAGAATTATAGACATGTACAGACGGACTTGTACATGTTGACCTGAATAAAAGAAAGGCACGAATGGAACGTGTCGTATATCTGCAAAGGCATGAAAAAGAAGAAGATGAATATGTTTGCAAGCTGCTTGATTGATGCATGATTGTTTATATGATAGTTGCATTTGCATTGGTCTAGACGGCTTATGCACAAGTGGTAGTCTCTCAACGATTCTGGGGGCGCCCGGAGTCGATCGGCCTAGGAGAGAACAGGACACCTGGGGCTAGAAGTCCCCGCAGTTAAGAGGGGGTGTCAGTCTATCAGAAGTTGGGCAAGAAGTTCCGACTGCTAATATGGGTATTGCCCATGGACCACAAGAGTTATTGTCATGTTGCATATTGATAAGAGTGAAAAGAATGTTTTGCTAAGAGCTAACGATGCAGAGACGAACAGGGAATGACAATATTGGTTTTATAATGTTTATGCTAATCCTTGTCTTGTGCAGGGATGGACGGTCGGCTATGGTAAGAATCACTAAAAAAGTGATACACCTGTATTGCTTGAGTTTGATATATAAATGCTTGTAGAGATTAATCTGTTACCAAGAAATGCTATGTTCCACTAAGAGAAAGGATGTAATATCATGCTTGTAATCTGACCCTAAGTTTGTCTTGAACAAGAGAAAAGAATGCTAAAGATGTCCCTAATGAAATGATATGCTCATGAAACACGCTGCGCACTGCACATGAAAGGAATAGTCATCGTGCTAGAATTGAATAGTCCCTTGTATGCTTGAAATAATATAAACTGTGGCTTTTCAAAGATGTGTTTTCAAAAGATATGTAAACTGACTCTGTATGCATGGAATGAATCTAGGTAAAACTAGCAAGATCACATCACAAGAAACGTTTTCTCACTAAATGAACAGTGATCGTTTCAGACAAATGTAGCTCTTTGTTCACACATTCACCAGTATGCTGATATACTGACCCATCATCAGTCTGCATGCAGGTGCACCATGCATCGAGAAGGATAGCCCGAAGCGATAGCCCGTGCCTCATCCTCAGGAGCCAGAAATCAGAAAAGATGCCCAAGAGATGACATCTGTGCAAGAGTTTGGTTTTGTATATAAAGGGATGTAATGTATGGGAACGGGATCATTGTAATCTGTATTATTTCTGAGAGAATGTAATATTGTATCAGAGAGAATCGAGAGCTTGTAATCTATTCAAATGAAATCAAATAAGAGAAATGTTCTTGTTACCATTGTGTTCAATACTTGTATTCTGAAATATGTCCGCTGCTGCTTCAATTATCTGCGATACGTTCCGCTGCGTATTGTCAAACTTGTCTATCTTGTCTTGTTTCAGGTCTTGGCCTTGTGCAAGCGCAACTTAGGCTTGCACGGCATCACGCCTTAGCGAGGACGAACGGTCCCAAAGAGCCCGAAGCGAGGACGAAAAAGACTCTACGGGATCGGAGCGTGACAGAATGGTATCAGAGCAACACGATCCTCTGGCCAATTTTGATTCAATTGAATTTGTACATGTCTTCTGATCGAAATTCCGTTGCCTACTCGATATCAATAATGAGATGAACGTTCCATACAATAAGTCCGTAAATATTTTTATGATGCCGGCAAATGTTTTATCGATTTGACTGATTAAGATTGAAATGCTTGATTGAACAAGAGTTTTGACATGACCTGAATTGTGATTTCATGGATTAATGATGGTGAAGGATGAGGACTATCGCTGCTAAGGATATCGTAAGTTTCTCCTTAAGTTTCGAGGACGAAACTTCTTTTCGGTGGGTAATTATGTAGTGCCCCGCTCCGCAAAGGCACTAGATAAACAGAAGGATCGGATTTCTGGCTCTACAACAGAAGACGATTAATCTGGGTGAGTGGACGAAGTCTCATTTGCTGATTCGCTTACGCCTTAAGAATCTGAATTTTTGATTGAATGCTTTTGTTAATAATAAGATGGTAAATCCTTGAGTATGCTTTAAGAGAATTCACATGTTGCCTCGCTAAGATTTGAATGTTGCCTTGATCAAGAGAACCATGCCATGCTAAGAACAAGAAAAGAAATAATCAGCATGCTAATAAGAAGACTCGTTGCCTGCTAATAAGAACTGAAATGATGCTTGTCATGCTTGATAGGATAAGAGAAAACAAATGAATCGAATTGAATGCTTGATCATTGCTTGCTGCTTGTATGCTTGAGAATTATAGACATGTACAGACGGACTTGTATATGTTGACCTGAATAAAAGAAAGGCACGAATGGAACGTGTCGTATATCTGCAAAGGCATGAAAAAGAAGAAGATGAATATGTTTGCAAGCTGCTTGATTGATGCATGATTGTTTATATGATAGTTGCATTTGCATTGGTCTAGACGGCTTGTGCACAAGTGGTAGTCTCTCGACGATTCTGGGGGCGCCCGGAGTCGATCGGCCTAGGAGAGAACAGGACACCTGGGGCTAGAAGTCCCCGCAGTTAAGAGGGGGTGTCAGTCTATCAGTAGTTGGGCAAGAAGTTCCGACTGCTAATATGGGTATTGCCCATGGACCACAAGAGTTATTGTCATGTTGCATATTGATAGGAGTGAAAAGAATGTTTTGCTAAGAGCTAACGATACAGAGACGAACAGGGAATGACAATATTGGTTTTATAACGTTTATGCTAATCCTTGTCTTGTGCAGGGATGGACGGTCGGCTATGGTAAGAATCACTAAAAAAGTGATACACCTGTATTGCTTGAGTTTGATATATAAATGCTTGTAGAGATTAATCTGTTACCAAGAAATGCTATGTTCCACTAAGAGAAAGGATGTAATATCATGCTTGTAATCTGACCCTAAGTTTGTCTTGAACAAGAGAAAAGAATGCTAAAGATGTCCCTAATGAAATGATATGCTCATGAAACACGCTGCGCACTGCACATGAAAGGAATAGTCATCGTGCTAGAATTGAATAGTCCCTTGTATGCTTGAAATAATATGAACTGTGGCTTTTCAAAGATGTGTTTTCAAAAGATATGTAAACTGACTCTGTATGCATGGAATGAATCTAGGTAAAACTAGCAAGATCACATCACAAGAAACATTTTCTCACTAAATGAACAGTGATCGTTTCAGACAAATGTAGCTCTTTGTTCACACATTCACCAGTATGCTGATATACTGACCCATCATCAGTCTGCATGCAGGTGCACCATGCATCGAGAAGGATAGCCCGAAGCGATAGCCCGTGCCTCATCCTCAGGAGCCAGAAATCAGAAAAGATGCCCAAGAGATGACATCTGTGCAAGAGTTTGGTTTTGTATATAAAGGGATGTAATGTATGGGAACGGGATCATTGTAATCTGTATTATTTCTGAGAGAATGTAATATTGTATCAGAGAGAATCGAGAGCTTGTAATCTGTTCAAATGAAATCAAATAAGAGAAATGTTCTTGTTACCATTGTGTTTAATACTTGTATTCTGAAATATGTCCGCTGCTGCTTCAATTTTCTGCGATACGTTCCGCTGCGTATTGTCAAACTTGTCTATCTTGTCTTGTTTCAGGTCTTGGCCTTGTGCAAGCGCAACTTAGACTTGCACGGCATCACGCCTTAGCGAGGACGAACGGTCCCAAAGAGCCCGAAGCGAGGACGAAAAGGACTCTACGGGATCGGAGCGTGACAGAATGGTATCAGAGCAACACGATCCTCTGGCCAATTTTGATTCAATTGAATTTGTACATGTCTTCTGATCGAAATTCCGTTGCCTACTCGATATCAATAATGAGATGAACGTTCCATACAATAAGTCCGTAAATATTTTTATGATGCCGGTAAATGTTTTATCGATTTGACTGATTGAGATTGAAATGCTTGATTGAACAAGAGTTTTGACATGACCTGAATTATGATTTCATGGATTAATGATGGTGAAGGATGAGGACTATCGCTGCTAAGGATATCGTAAGTTTCTCCTTAAGTTTCGAGGACGAAACTTCTTTTCGGTGGGTAATTATGTAGTGCCCCGCTCCGCAAAGGCACTAGATAAACAGAAGGATCGGATTTCTGGCTCTGCAACAGAAGACAATTAATCTGGGTGAGTGGACGAAGTCTCATTTGCTGATTCGCTTACGCCTTAAGAATCTAAATTTTTGATTGAATGCTTTTGTTAATAATAAGATGGTAAATCCTTGAGTATGCTTTAAGAGAATTCACATGTTGCCTCGCTAAGATTTGAATGTTGCCTTGATCAAGAGAACCATGCCATGCTAAGAACAAGAAAAGAAATAATCAGCATGCTAATAAGAAGACTCGTTGCCTGCTAATAAGAACTGAAATGATGCTTGTCATGCTTGATAGGATAAGAGAAAACAAATGAATCGAATTGAATGCTTGATCATTGCTTGCTGCTTGTATGCTTGAGAATTATAGACATGTACAGACGGACTTGTACATGTTGACCTGAATAAAAGAAAGGCACGAATGGAACGTGTCGTATATCTGCAAAGGCATAAAAAAGAAGAAGATGAATATGTTTGCAAGCTGCTTGATTGATGCATGATTGTTTATATGATAGTTGCATTTGCATTGGTCTAGACGGCTTGTGCACAAGTGGTAGTCTCTCGACGATTCTGGGGGCGCCCGGAGTCGATCGGCCTAGGAGAGAACAGGACACCTGGGGCTAGAAGTCCCCGCAGTTAAGAGGGGGTGTCAGTCTATCAGTAGTTGGGCAAGAAGTTCCGACTGCTAATATGGGTATTGCCCATGGACCACAAGAGTTATTGTCATGTTGCATATTGATAGGAGTGAAAAGAATGTTTTGCTAAGAGCTAACGATGCAGAGACGAACAGGGAATGACAATATTGGTTTTATAATGTTTATGCTAATCCTTGTCTTGTGCAGGGATGGACGGTCGGCTATGGTAAGAATCACTAAAAACGTGATACACCTGTATTGCTTGAGTTTGATATATAAATGCTTGTAGAGATTAATCTGTTACCAAGAAATGCTATGTTCCACTAAGAGAAAGGATGTAATATCATGCTTGTAATCTGACCCTAAGTTTGTCTTGAACAAGAGAAAAGAATGCTAAAGATGTCCCTAATGAAATGATATGCTCATGAAACACGCAGCGCACTGCACATGAAAGGAATAGTCATCGTGCTAGAATTGAATAGTCCCTTGTATGCTTGAAATAATATGAACTGTGGCTTTTCAAAGATGTGTTTTCAAAAGATATGTAAACTGACTCTGTATACATGGAATGAATCTAGGTAAAACTAGCAAGATCACATCACAAGAAACGTTTTCTCACTAAATGAACAGTGATCGTTTCAGACAAATGTAGCTCTTTGTTCACACATTCACCAGTATGCTGATATACTGACCCATCATCAGTCTGCATGCAGGTGCACCATGCATCGAGAAGGATAGCCCGAAGCGATAGCCCGTGCCTCATCCTCAGGAGCCAGAAATCAGAAAAGATGCCCAAGAGATGACATCTGTGCAAGAGTTTGGTTTTGTATATAAAGGGATGTAATGTATGGGAACGGGATCATTGTAATCTGTATTATTTCTGAGAGAATGTAATATTGTATCAGAGAGAATCGAGAGCTTGTAATCTTTTCAAATGAAATCAAATAAGAGAAATGTTCTTGTTACCATTGTGTTCAATACTTGTATTCTGAAATATGTCCGCTGCTGCTTCAATTATCTGCGATACGTTCCGCTGTATATTGTCAAACTTGTCTATCTTGTCTTATTTCAGGTCTTGGCCTTGTGCAAGCGCAACTTAAGCTTGCACGGCATCACGCCTTAGCGAGGACGAACGGTCCCAAAGAGCCCGAAGCGAGGACGAAAAGGACTCTGCGGGATCGGGGCGTGACATGAACTGTAAGAAGATGTACATAAAAATGAGAGATATTTGTAAACTGGAAATTTATACATGATAAGTAAGAACTGTAAGTGACTAGTGATTTAGAGCACAATATGGTTATACAAATAGGTTTGGTTATACAATAAAATGGAACTCCATTATATACGAAGGTACAATGGACATATACAATAGTTTATACAATATTAGTACAATGGGATTTGATTACATAACCATTTCCTACTCACCCTCCCCAATCAATACACAAGTATCCAATCCAGTTACTTTACCTTGTACAATAGTTTCTCCATGAAGCTCTTGTGATCATGAGAGTACAAGATGCACAATAAGTATACTTGAATAGGGGTGTACAATAAATACAATATGTTCGTAAAACGCACATCACAATATGTATCTGCTGAACACAATGGGGATAATATCACAAGAGAAGATCCATATAGTACCAATCCGTGATAACAATCGTGCCAGTATCAGGTAAAGTAATCTAGAGCAAGAATATAAGTCCTGACAAGTATGAAACGATCAGAAAATATACTCGCCTGTCACCCTGAATGACTGATATGAATAGATGTCCGAACTGGTGTCACAGAGTCCTATTTAGAGTAAAACAGGTTATTAAGTACTCAAATTGTAATAATGGAAATCTGTAATACAAACTACATGATTCTAAGTCAAACTTGGTCAAAGTCAACTGTTGGTCAACTGTCTAGGTCAAACTAGGTCAACTGTAAGGTAACTTGGGCAACTGCTTAGGGTTTGGTCAAATTCTAGTCCAACTAGGTCAATATGTCATTTCAAGTCTATTTGAGTTAATTCTAGGTCAAACTAGGTCAATCCTAGTCCAATCAAGTCTCACTTAGCCTAAACAAGTCTAGTCTAGCATTCGTACACAATCACAATGCTATACAAGCTATCAACATACAAATCTCATATATGCACACATATATACACACCATGTATATTTAAGGCACACTTTATATATAGGCATATACCTACATTACAAGGCAATGCACACAACCATGTAGACATAGTTAGAGGGGGTGTGTGTGTGTGTGTGTCCAAAAAAAGTGTACATGGCATATCAACATTCACATTGTCATACTAGTTCAGGTTAATATATTGCTCAGGTTTAATAACAAAGGGGGGTTCAATGTAATGGGTTTAGTCATGTGCAATACTAAAATGTGACATGAATACATGCCATGTTCTTTAAGGGTTTAACAATGTATGAAGGTTTACATCAATGTGTCAAAGTGTCCAGGTATAGCAGTTTAACAGTAGGTTAATAAAGTGTACATGTATAATAGTGTTCAAGTTAAAGTATGAAATGTTTAGTTAATGAGTGTGGCATGGGGTTCACATGTTCAGGTTTATAATACAATATGCCAAGGTTAGCTATCAATGTATACATATACGTTCACTAGCTCGAAAACCCATCTCATATTATCAATGATTAATGTTATACAATTATGAAACTCTAATTACTTGTTAGATTAGGAAAACCCAATTCGAAATATCAAAGTTATACTAAAAACTGAACTTAGAGTATCAGACATATGAATTCGAACCCAAAATGAGATCAACACTCCAATTCAAACCAAACCAGTGACAAACAGACATGTGCACCAAGTGTACGTGTCATATGGGAGTGTTCTCGTGTCCAAACAGTGGACACGAAGTGTCTAAATCGTATAAAACAGGGTGTATCAGTCTGTGTGTACAGACAGGCTCGTGCAGCCGTGTCGCACATGATTTCACACAACACAGGGCACGAACACCCACGAGCTCATTCGTACACATAGAGGGGGTACAGGGCTAGGGTTTCAAGTCCCTGATTCATGTCCAAGTCGTATCAGGATAGGACACGAAGCCCATGTTAGTAGCCAAATCCCGCCTGTGCACAGTCTGTGTAAGACCAGTGCATATCGAAATTCGTGTCCGATACGACACGAAACGACTAGAGACTCAAGGGATGACATGTCAGTCATTGCCCCTCGGTCCATGCCAAGTGGCACCTCGTCTCGACGCGTATCATGTCCACAGTGCTGTTCAGGTAGCAGGGCACACATTGTACTCCTTGTACAGCATATTCGTATCTATTTTGGACACTGACACGACACAAAAACAAGCTCAGTGTTAGTGTTTCATGATCAGCATGCTAAGGGCTACACAAACATGTAATTTATTTCAGAAAATAAGAACAAAAGTTCCACACAAGCATTTCATCAAACACATATTCAAAAACACCGATACGTGTCCGATACGGACACGAAATGGACACGAATTCCTTCCAAACTTGGGCTACACCTAGGGGAACCCTAAATGAATGCATCTATAGAAAGAAATTAGGAATTCATTAGGGTTTGATAGGTTTTACCTATTGAGGGTAAAACCTCAATGTTGAGGCCTAGGAATGAGAGCTTTCCTCCAACTTGCAATGATCCCAAGCCCTAGAATCCTTGCCAGATAGTCACCAATGATGTCCTCTACTGTTGAGGAGTCCAATGCAATTGGTTTGGTTCAATTTGGTGGAGAAATAAGGAATTGGTGAAGGTTTGGGGAAGAACACTAATCGGGATTTATGTAGGTATTTAAAAAGAGGCAAGAACTTTGATGATGTTTTTAAATAGGGATATGGCCTCTTGATGGATGTTGATAAAGGCTAGGGTTAGGGTTTTGTAAGGTTAGATGAGTAGCTAAAGCTTCTCCACACAATTCTATCCAATCTAAGGGCTCACATCTAAAGTAATCTTTCTTAACATTTAGCCTTAAATCCTACTAACATAATATCTAGATATTAGTCTAACTTAGTCATTAAGTCTCTAACCTTCTAACTAAGCTTCCATGAACATCATTAACATCTAGGTTAGATCAAAACTAGGTTAGTCTCTAATAAAAAGATTAGCACCACAATAATCAATAAAAATTTATTTTCATTAAAAAGTCCAAATGGCCAAAATACCCCTAGTCTAAAAAGTCACAATTAGTCATTCTAATCACATGGTTAGGTCCCCATGGTCATGGTTAGTCTCTAGGTCATGCAGTCTCTAGGATTGCACTAGCAAAACATTAAAATCACAAGTCATGGTTTTATATAGTTTTAAATTGATTAAAATTACCATAAATCATATCATGATTTAAATAACATTATTAAAAGATTAAAATTACAAAATTTCAAAATTACTCTCATTTTAGAAACTGGGTGCTACACTAAGGCAGCAAGCTCTGGAAGATGGGTACCAGTAGTAGATACAGTGGCTGGAAGGTTCCCCTCGGAGGTTGGGAATAGATCTAGGGCGATAGTGGACAAGGGCAAAGCTCTCATGGCTGATCCATAAGAAGCAAACCGTAGGCTAAAATGTGTCGTTGAGGTTCATAACAGGTTGATAGGCAAATGAGTTATGTGGCACGAAAGGTCTTGAATGATAGACAGCGAGCGTACTTCCCTGATGAGGAGTTATAGGAGACAAAGGCGTACTGGAGGAATTCCCTTGTTCTATATGTATTAGGGAGAAGAACTTGTTATGGATATATTCGTGCCTACACGAGTTGGGTGTAGAGGCCAAAGGGTTCAATAGAGTTCTTTGCCCGAGAGGATGGCTTTTACTATGTCATGTTTGGAGTGCGCGAGGACATAGATAATATACTTCAGGGGTGGCCTTGGACTTTTCATGGATATATCATCATTATGAAGGAGTGGACCACCCACATTATTTGTGAATGAGAGGTACTTCACTCGGTCCCTATTTTCGTAAGATTCCCTAAACTCCCCATTCTTTACTAGAGTGTACCATTGATGATGAGACTCGTGAGTCTGATTGGGAGTCCTGTTAAGAATCAGATGATGTGACCATGCATATAACTTCCTTCCACGTTGGAATATGGGACTTCTTTTGGAGAGGTATTCTACCAGAAGGTTGAGTACGAGTGGGCACCCCCGGTCTGTCACCATTGTAAGTGCTTTAGACACCCCCTGCATAATTGCAAGATGGTGGCATATCCCAATTTGAGATCTGCTACAGGGGAGACTCTAGGTGGTGTACACAAAGGTGTTAGTGATGTAGCATAGAATCCTATTTCCTATAGGATACCTTTTCTTTTTTCTATTTCCTTTTGGATTCCTCTTTTTTTTTCTTTCATTTTTCTTAATCTTATTTATGTTAGGATTCTTATTTTGATTTTATGTTTTGTTAGGATAGGTTTTATCTTTATTTGATTAGGATTATGTTGTCATAAAAGCCCTATAAATAAGCATCTTCTGTATGCAATCGAGGGACAACTTTTAATCAATAAAATTCTTTTTTAAGTTCTGAGATTTGTTCTCTACTTTTCTTGGTCGTGTATTCGGAAACCCCTCGCTTGAGGTTTTCAAGCAACCTTCGTTTGGACCCCTCACAAGGCCATCCGTCAGAGTTTTTGCGCCACCGCTTCACTCTTACCAAGCAACGGTGGTCTAGTTATTATCATCACCGATCGACTTGGCCATTGCTAAGCACGAAGAAAATCTCGTTCTGCTATCACGCTCCATCAAGTGGTATCAGAGCCCCACATATTGAGGATTCCAATTCGTTTGGAAACCTTTGGGAACCTTTCTTTTGTAAAACAACAATGCCGAAACCTGTCACGCGTGAGGAGTTTGATGCCATGTCTAACAACATTGAAGCCTTGTCAAAAAAGCTGATGTCCTGTCTGACAAACTGGACGGAGTGCTAGAATTTCTTAAAATCAAATCCAATAAAGTCGTTGATATTATGGAATACCGCTTACATTGACATGAGGCACAAACGCTCGTCCTTCTACCAGTCGTCCATAAAAGGGTCCATATTGTGGCAGTCTTCTCTACGGAGTTGGCCCAAGATGCGACAACTGCTACGACAAAGATTTCTTCCCCATATTATCAGCAGATTCTCTATTGTCGATATCAAAATTGCGCACAAGGTGCACAACCTGTAGCTGACTACACAGAAGAATCCTTCAGACTCTCGTCCAGTAATGATATGTACAAAACAGATCTTCAACATGTGATCCGTTTTCTTGGCAGCCTAAGGAAAGATATCCATGATCAATTATACCTGCAGAATATATGCACACTCAGTGAAGCAATCACCTTTGCAAAGAAGGTACAACAACAGATTGAGAAGTTTAAGAGTCCACAGAACCGTTTTAGTACTAACAACCGTGATAACAAAGGATGGTTGAATGCCAAATCAAGCTGCTAGCTATTCCAAAATGGGCAAAGGACCAGCAGACCCTAATTCTCTTTTCCTAACGGCACCTTCAAAAGTACAGGTCCCGCAACAAGTTACTAAATCTCAGCAAACTGTCAATCCCTACAATAAACCAAGAGGAAATAAGTGCTTTTGCTGACTACAAAGACGAAGAAGGAAGAGAAGAACACATAAGAAGAAGAGGTGCTCCCCGAAGATGATGGTGAACAACTAGTGTGTTTCGTTAGACGTCTGCTATTAGCCCTCAATATTGAAGAATCACCCAAGTGCCACAATATCTTCCGAACCAGAAGCAAGATCAAAGATAAGTTATGTGACACCGTAATTGACAACAGGTGTACAAAGAACATTGTTTCAAGAGCAATAGTAGAGAAAAATAAGACTGCCCAAAGAAGCACACCCGGCTCCATATAAGATTGGCTGGTTTCAACGGGGACACAATGTGGTCGTCTCTGAAGTTTGTCGCATACCTTTCTCTATCGGAAAGACCTAAAGATGAAGCCATATTCGATATTATCGACATGGACTCTAGTCACATCATCTTCGGTTGCCATGGCAATTTGATAAAAATATCACGTACTGGGGAAGAGACAACACGTATTCCTTCCTTCAAGATGGACGACGCATCACTCTTTATCCATTAGCACTGGGTGATATTCCTAAGACCAATCCACAACAACAAAAGACCTTAATGATTGTTGATGGTCAAGAACTTAAGGGCTCATTTGGATCAAGTTTTTGGATTCCTAGGAATAGATTTTCAATTCCTTTCCCATGGGAAAGGAATTCAACATTCCCATACCCATGTTTGGTTAGGTTGGGAATAGGTAGTTCAAAATTTTAAAAAATATATTTTCATGTTTGGTTCACACATGCATAGGAATCTTAATTTATTTAGTTTTACTTTATACCCTTTCACTAATTTCATGATGATTCACATATTTGGGATAGGAGTTGAAAATTTGAAAATAAAGAGAGGGTATAACCGTCCAAACAAAATAGTCAAACATCATTCCTAGGAAAGCAAATCTATTCCCAAGGGGGGGCTTGGGAATAGCTTTCCCACATCCATGGGAATAGCTTTCCTACATAACCTCCTCCTATTCCCTCCTCATTTCCAATCCTAAACATACCAAACATGGGTAAGGAATTCAAATCTCATTCCCAAGCCTCAAAAACTTGAACCAAATGCCCCCTAAAAGTGGTCTTGAGAAACAAGAAGAACTCTATGCATTGGTTGTATCGAGTAAAGCAGAAGTATCCTATACCAACATTTCTGAAGCAGTCCAGCCTTTAATATAAGAGTTCTGGGATATCATTTCAAATGAATTGCCTAGTGAATTGCCACCAATGAGAAACATTCAACATGAAATAGATCTCATCCCAGGTTCTAGACTTCTGAAAATTCTACATTATCGAATGAGCCCTAATGAATGCTAAATCCTCCAAGACTAAGTTGAAGAATTAGTCCAAAAGGGCTTGATCAGTAAGAGCCTCAGTCCTTGTGCAGTTCCTGGCTTATTAGTGCCAAAGAAAGACAGGTCGTGGATCGACAGTCGAGATGTCAACCGCATCACAGTTAGATACTACTTTTCCATCCCTCGACTTGAAGACATGTTGGACATGCTTGCAGGGTCTACAATTTTCTCAAAGATCGATTTGAAGAGCGGATACCATCAAATCTGAATTCGACCTGGTGATGAATGGAAAACTGCTTTCAAGACCTGAAAAGGACTCTGTGAATGGCTTGTTATGCCTTTCGGACTTTCAAATGCACCAAGCATGTTCATGCACCTCATGACTCAAGTTTTGTAGCCATTGATAGGAATGGTTGTAGTCGTCTACTTTGACGATATCCTGATCTATAGCCAGAGCCAAACTGACCATCTGAAGCACCTCAGGGAAGTTCTTAAACTTCTCCGAATTAATAAACTTTATGTCAATCTTAAGAAGTGTAGCTTTCTTACTAACTAACTCATTTTCTTGGGTTTTTCTATTAGTGCCAGTAGCCTCAGTGTTAATAAAAAGAAGATTCGAATAATTTACGACTGGCCCACTCCAAAGACAACAACTGAAGTACGAAGCTTCTATGGACTCGCCAATTTTTACCGATGTTTCATCCGTAACTTCAGCACTATTATAGCGCCATTGACAGAATGCATGAAGAAAGAAAAATTCATCTGGACTCCTGAAGCTGAAGCCAGTTTCATACGCATCAAGGAAAAGCTATCTACGACACCAGTCCTATCACTGCCCAACTTTGAAAAGCTGTTTGAAGTCGAATGTGATGTCAGCATAGTGGGCGTTGGTGCTGTACTAATACAAGAAGGAAGATTAATTACTTTTCGTAGAGAGAAGCTAAGTGAAGCTCAGCAAAAATGGTCAAGTTATGAGCATGAATTCTACTCGATCGTACAAGCCATCAAAGCATGGGAGCACTATCACATCCAACGACCATTTATCCTACATATAAACAAAAAAGCTTTATTTTTCATAGACAATCCTCGTAACACAAATCAAATGCATGCTAGATGGATCCAGTTTCTTCAGCAATTCTCCTATACCATCAAAAACAAGGCCGAAGTTCAGAATAAAGTAGCTGATGCCTTAAGCCATGGAGCTAACCTCCTCATCACTTTACATCAAGAGGTCATCGGGTTTCAATACCTCAAGGAACTCTATCCGAAAGATAAAGCTTTTTAACAAGCATGGGAAGATTGTCAACCTAACGGAGCTGCAAATGGATATCACATCCAAGAAAGCTATCCCTTCAAAGGAAATCAGTTGTGCATTCCTCGTAGTTCCTTGCGGGAACATATTATTAGAGGGCTCCATGGTGGAGGCCTCGGCGGACATTTCAACCAAGATAAGACACTAGCCATAATGGAAGAAAGATATTATTAGCCGCAATTGAGAAAAGAAGTTAAGGGACATGTCCGCAGTTGTCCTACATGCCAAGTTTCTAAAGGCCAAGAACAGAATACTGGTCTTTATATGCCTCTTCCGATTCTCGAAGGACCTTGGGAAGACATTTTCATAGACTTTATTCTTGTCTTACCACGAGTACAGCATGGTGCTGATTCTATTTTTGTCATGGTAGACAGATTCTCCAAGATGGCATACTTCATTCCATGTCATAAGACATCCGACGCGGCTCATATTGCTCTTCTTTTCTTTCGAGAAGTCGTGCGTCTTCATGGTGTGCCAAAGTTAATCACTTCAGATAGAGATACTAAGTTTCTGGCACATTTTTGGAAAATATCGTAGGAAAGATTGGATACATCACTACAATATAGAAGTACTAGTCAACCACAAACTAACGGACAAATAGAGATCATGAATCGTACAGTTCGAAACATGTTGCGAAGCTTAGTTGGAATATGACCTAAGCAATGGGATCTGGCTTTATCATAGGATGAATTTGCTTATAACTGCTTGCCTAACTGATCAACAGGAAAAGCACCATTTGACATTGTCTACTCACATTGTCCACGACATATTTTGGACCTCATCTCTCTGCCTAAGACTCCGGGTCGAGACATTGGTGCTGAGCATATGTTAGAGCAACAACTTGAAGAATCTTATAGCAAATATAAAGCAGCTACTAATCTGTTGCCACCGTAAGATCTTTCATGAAGGAGACTTTGTCATGGTTTACTTCTGTAAGGAACATTTTTCTACTAGCACCTACAACAGATTGGCAAAGAAGAAGATCGGATTATTTCAAGTTCTACGTAAGCTAAATGACAATGCTGGTGTGATTGATCTCCCTCAAGACATGCAGATCTCTCCAACCTTTGATGTGATCAATCTTTACGAATACTTTCCACCTGGTGAACCGCTTTATTCTGAGAAGTACTCAGGGACGTGTTCTCTTGAAGCAGGGGAGACTGATGTAGCTTAGAATCCTATTCCCTACAGGATACCCTTTTTTTCTCTTTCCTTTTGGATTCCTCTTTCTTTTTTTTTTCTTTCCTTTTTCTTAATCCTACTTATGTTAGGATTCTTATTTTGACTTTGTCTTTTGTTAGGATATGTTTTATCTTTATTTAATTAGGATTACGTTGTCATAAAAGCCCTATAAATAGGCACTTTCTGTATGCAATTGAGGGACACTTCTAATCAATAAAATTCTTCTATGAGTTCTAAGATTTGTTCTCTACTTTTCTTGGTCGTGGACTCGACTGTTCCGTGGATTCGAAAACCCCACGCTTGAGATTTTCAAGCAATCTTCGTACGGACCTCTCACAAGGCCATCCGTCGGAGTTTTTGCGGTACCGCTTTGCTCTCACCAAGCAACAGTGGTCCATTTATCGCCATCATCGATCGACTTGGTCATTGCCAAGAATGAAGGTAAGCCCATTCCTCTATCACGCTGTGTTAGTTAGGCATGCATTTCAGGAAGATGGTCCTGCTTCAAATGTACCTGCTCCAAATGGCCAACCTGATAAGCATGAAGAGCAACGAGTGGTATGATGCTTGAAATCGATATCGAATTAGACCAGTGCAGAGCCGATATTGTTGCTGGCCTAGGAAGGGAAAGATAGGCAGACACGCCAGAGGCAGGGGCTACTATTGGCTATGCAATTAGATTGATGGTGGTGTTCCAAGCTAGACAGAACATGCAACATAAGGGGAAGACCAGCGGGATAGGTGTATCCGATCCAAGGAGAGGGTCGCTCGTCTGCAGGGAGAGGAAAGCTAGCCGAGCAAATTTTTGGAGGACGGAGTCCATCTGAGGGTAATTCTAGTTGGAAACGACATGGAGTGCCAACTACGGAGGATGGTAGAAATAAGATGCCCGAGCAACACGGTAGAAGAGAGTTAATTTGCATTAATAACCTAATATGCTAAAACTTGTTTAGGGTCAATACTGTCCATGAGATGGCCGAGGATGAAATGAATGTGCCTGTCATTCCTCTAATGGCGGATATGTAGATATGGTAGGGGTGCTCTTATTGATTAACAGTAGTGCTCGTCTGGAAGATGTGTGAGGTATACTCGCTAGGGCGGTGGAAGGACCTTAGTGAGACGCTCAGAAAAGTACAAAGTATAGTTGTTGCTTTTCTGGAGACCAAGATAAAATCGAAAAGGATATTGACAAGGAGGACTCCTGCTTATTGGTAACAGATACACAACGTTAATTTGTGTCATATGGCCAAGATTTGGATTTGTTGGCATACTCTCATATGGGATGGGCTGGTGATTCATCTGTCAAATCAGCTTATCGCTCTGGAGCTGGCGAATAAAGGTGGTCTGAAAGTTATTTTTGGTTCTATTTATGGGCAGAATGACCATAGGCAGAGGGAGTTTTTATGGCAAGATATTATAAATCTGATTGTGGATGCGGCATCCATTATAAATTGCCTATGGTGCTTATGGGCGATTTTAATGCTCTATTGTTTTGAAAAAAAATAGGATGCAGAGCAGTTCCTGACGCTATACTACAAGATTTCTAGGACTTATTTGATGGGAAAGACTACAGACACTGACCCGGGTAGGTCACATTTGGACATGGAATAATAAATTGGCTCGGAAGCAGGTTGTCTATAAATTAGATAGTGTATTGGGAACCAGGAATGGTTTAGCAGATTTCCAGATTCACTCGCAGAGGGGTTGGCAGTAGGTACCAGTGATCATTCCCCCATTTGTGTGTGTCTTACCCCGGTGGAAAGAACCAAAGTGAGGCCATTACGATATAACAACAAATGGCCGATTTTGGATGGGTATGAGACTGTAGTACTCCGAGGGCTCTTGACGGAAGTAAGGGGCAATCCGTAGTTTCGACAATTAATAAATAAAATTAAAATTAATAAATAAAGCATGGATCCGTTCACAACCTTGTAGGTGCATAGAGGTGGAGGAACGCAAGTTGAGGGATGTACAAGATGCGCTTCAAGGAGATCTGCTCAACCAGGGCTTGGCGGCATAAAAGAAATACTTATTCAGAAGGTCGGTCGCTTGCGCCTGCGGGAGGAAATAGACCTAGCCCAGCGGGAAAAATATGCTTGGCTTAAGAAGGTGGACCAGTGCACCAAATTCTTCAACGACGTGGTCCGGATGAGACAACATTGCAACCATATCAATAATTTGATAGGCTTGGACAACAAGGAAGCTGTAGAAGCATAAAAAATATGGGGTTCATGCAGATTACAAATTTTCGCATAGGTACTTTGGGCCAAACAGGTCCGTATGAAGGAAAGCCGTATGACTGGTCCAATGACATATGCGGCCCGTCGACAAACTGTTACAGAAGGAAGGTATACGGCCAAGAGGAGCAGTTCGTCTGATAAAGCTGACAAGTCCTGACAAAACTGACAAAAATGACAGCTCTGACACTTCGACAAAAAGATAAGACGTGAGACGTCGCCCAAAAGTAGGATTCGTACGCCTTCATGCGGCCAGAAGAGTGTCATCTAAGCCGCATGAACCTTATGCGGCTCAGACTTATGCGGCCACAAAATCTCCAAACTTTATACAGCCAAGAGTAAATGTGATCCAAGCCGCATGAGCTTTATATGGCCAAAATACAGATCGAAGACTGAGAAAACTATGCAGCTAAAAAATAATGATCCCCGTAACAGGACACGTGGCAATCTGACCAAGTCCTTAACTACCCAGATTTACTGCAACAAAATCCTAACAAATCGACATATGGCAGCCAAAGAACGGGTCTTCGCGTGCTAATCAGCCACGTGGCCGCAAGCTGTCTATGCGGCTCAACATACATTATATTATAAATAGCAGGGTGCCACACCCCTGCAAAAGGCTGGCAACCTTAAAAAAAAAGCAATTTCTTCAAGAGCTAAAGACTGCATCAAATAGTCCACGGAGTAAGGTAGATTTGATAGCACTTTCCCGAGCCTCCACTGTCACCCCCCATAATCAAAACTAAACAATTATACTTAGATTGTTTCCTAGGATTTCTTTCTAGGCTTTCCTTTATACAAGCGAGTTTGTAATCAATTTCAGTGTTCTGTAATACCTGTCTTTGATTTTTTATGGCAAACACGATGGCAACTCTGCTGGGGACGTCCTTCTCTTCCGATGAGAAGTTGGTGATGCAATCTGACGCATCCAATCTCGGCTCTGTACAGCAGATGCTTGTGGTTCGTTTTGACCAACAAGCCTTCGAAGAATTTCTCTCTGAAGGGAGCGCCAGCCCGTCTCAGAAGCGAGCCAACCCAAAAGGGACTCGCAAGGCTTCGGTTCGTAAAATTGTTGCTCCCGACCAAGTTCTCGAAGAAGCTCCTTCTGCAGCCCAAGACGGTGACCAGAACTCTCCTGTGGCTTTGTTTCCGACCGCAGAAGACCCCACTATCCCCAAATCCAGCAGAGAAAAATACTATGATGCTGTATTTTTGGGGGCACAAGGAAAATCCATACGGACAAAGAAGAAACCGCATAGAGGAGATCGACAGTCTGTCCATGCGGCAGCCAACTCTGGCCGCAGGCAGCCAACTCATGCGGCAGCCAACTCTGGCCACAGAAAGATGATCTATACGGCAGCCAGCTCTAGCCACAAGAAGATGGTCCATGCGATGACCAATCCTGGCCTCAGACAGGACATCTCATGCGGCCCTATCAGAAGCTCTGTGTTCGATCCCCTCTCATGCGAGCCCGACTCCATGCGGCCCACTGAGGATGTGGGATGTATCAATCTGGACTCCTTTTACTTTGTGCCTTCGGGTGCTAAGTCAAAAAAGTCTAGGGCAGTGTGGGCCCAACCAGTCCAATCAACTGTCCAAGTTGCTGACTGTCAGCGGGCCCCGTTGACTATTATATGGGCTTCTGACGGAAAGTTGTACAGAACCACCCGCGTCCAGTCCTCCAGGGCTAACAGATAGGGTGGGTCTTTAAAGTCTTCCTCTAAAGATACAGAGCAAGTGCTTTTACTAGCCATGGATCAGGGAGCAAACATGACGCTTAAGCACCCGTACGCTCGGGATACCCGAGTTCACAAGTTTGGTGCAAAGGTAGAGCAACTTCCTACCGACTTACGTGATGTGATTACTCACAAACGCAAGACGGCAGCGTCGGCATGCAATGAGTCCCTCTCGGGGCATCATTGCATCCAAGTTATCATCAACTGCTGCTGCGACAAATTAGCAACACCTGAAGATCGGCAGTCAGTTTTCCAGCAACTGCAGCAGCCAGCACCTGTCCGACAACAACTCAAGAAATAGGTGTAATTCCAGGGGACGAGGAGTTTCCTTTCGTCTCCTATAATTCAACTCAAAAAGTTCCTCCTGGCATGGAAGGAAAGAAGATAAGCTCTTCCAGCACGGCCATCTCGGCCGGTATTGTAAGGAGACCCTCATCTGGGGGGTTCCCATCAACCACAAGAGGTGTCTACTTCGACACTCGATCCAAAAAGAAGCTTCCGACACCCGAGGGTGTACCTTTGACCTGCTTGAGAGTAGATGAAGCTGGGCGTAGCAGTCCCCTCAATATATACGACAACCCGGTATACCAAGAGCACATACAGGGGGTAAAAGTCGCCCAGAACTGTACAACAGACTTAGATTTCCCTGAGGGCCACCACCCTCACCAAGACGATGTGGCTTCATGTACAGAGGGTAGCACTCCTTCCGAGTCAAAGGAAGATGATATTCCGACATTCCCAAATGATTTCTCTATACAAGGGTACGACATAGAGAGTACCTCTGCTACAATCCCTTCCACCTCTACCCACGTAAGGACGGTCTTTATGGCTGACGACGATCATGAAGCGCCGTTCGACTGACAATGGCTAGAAGTGCTGGAAGCTATGCTCCTGTCCTTGGTCAAGTCCGAGGATGAGATCAAAGCCACCTTGCAAACTCAACCAGCAAGGACGCCCAGACAAACAAGCCTGGGACCCGCAGTCAACGCGGACTCCAATACGACCGCCCCTCCTTTGGGTGATGATCCCTTAGCAGCATTCGTTCTTTCAGCTGCAGATGAAGCCAAGGAGGCAAGAAGGAACGTCCAGGAGCTTCGGGCAATGTTCAATGCCCGAGATTCATCTCGAGATCTCAGAATACGGCAGCCATATCCTGTTGCATGGAGAGACGTACCTATTCCACCATGGTACAAACTATTCTATATCGATTCCTATGATGGAAAGACCTCTGCTAGTCGGTACATGACTTACTTTGAAGTCACAACCGATCACTTGCCGTATAGTGATGCCATCCTTACGTGATTATTCATCGGAGCATTGGAGGGGATCGCGTTCGACTGATACCGCAACCTTTCCGACAAATGTATTCATTCTGGAAAGATTGTAACAATGTCGTCTCTCATGGACACATATTCCTGGAAAGATTTTATGAAGTGGGGCAAGACGTAACGATGTCGTCTCTCATGGACGTCGTTCAGGGAGAGAGGGAGCTGACGAAGAACTATATCGAGCAGTTCCGTCAAACCGCAATGAGATTGCCCCAAGGCAATCCCGAGAGCTCCTTGATTGAAATATGCCAAAAGAAGCTGCTCCCTGCAATTAGCCTCTGGATGGGTGATGATCAGTTCAGGGATTGGACAACCTTCATCATAAGTGCTACCAATGCAGAGGCAAAATTGAAGAAGGCTCGCCAGCTAGGATTACACATCCCATACGGAGAATATAAGGGCAGACGTCCTGGTTCCACCTCTAGTAACAACAACAGTGGCGCCACCACTAACCGAGATAATAAGGGCAAACAGGCCATGGTCACTGATACGACTCAGAAGCCCGAACAAAAATAGGAAGAAGGTCCGTGGCCCAAGGTCAATTACTCATTTGAAGATAGTCATGTTAAACCTATCTTAGATGTGCTCTTGCAAGGGGGTAGGATCCAGCTCCCTCCACCAAGGTGCGAGCCTCGAGCAGCAAAAATAGAGGACCCAAATTATTGTCACTTCCACCGCTATGTCCATCATGCCACTCATGATTGCTTCCAATTGAAGCGGTACATTCAGAGTCTTATCAACTCCAAAGCCCTGTCGATAGACTTTGAAGAGGTTACCTTGGCGGCAAACAAGGTGTCTATTCAGTTCGGTGACTTCCCTCCAACAAGCACTCCAGATGGGGTCATACCTGTCCCTCGTGCAACGATGGAGGTTACTAATCTTCCACCCGTCCGGAGCCAAACATCTGGATTGGTACCTCTCAACACATCGCGAGAAAAGATCTTATGGGTGCATCCAGACTTGGTGCCCGAAGTTACCCAGGGGGTGTCATCTCCTACCAGCAAGTAAAAGGACAGGAAGTCTAGATCCTGCCATACAATTTCAGTTGAGGCTGAGGAAGCTGCAGCCGTTGTTACCCAGTCTGGATCACAAGTCCAGCTCGTACGGGATAGCTCAGCCGAAGATCCTCAGCCAGCAACGTTGCCTCCCTCTGATATTCCAAAGCCATCTCAGCCTCCATTGGCGGTTAAGTCCAAGACGAAGGAGACCCGCTTCGATAGGCCACTCCGCAATGGTGCACCTCAGGGACTAGAGAGACCTTACAACTTTGATATATTAGCACAATTGGCTAATACGCCAGCAAAGTTGTTATTATATGAGCTCCTAAGGCTCTCCAAGGATCTCTGTGTCGCATTAAGCAAAGCACTCCAGAATACTGACGCCTACTTTGCCCAGTTCAAGCCTCCAGGGGAAGACCCGCCAACAAATTTACAAGGCGGCGATAGCACAGATGCAATGCCCAACATTATATTTACTCCTCAGGACATGTTGATCAAGTCCAATTTGCATGATCGCCCCTTGTACTACACTGGATACATAGGCGACATCAAGGTGGATCGAATGCATATCGACCCTGGCTCGTCAATAAGCATCATCCCAAAAAGCCTGTTCCAACTTTTTGGCATCCCTATGCATCGGCTAGTAGCAATCAACACTGCCATTAGCGGTTTTAACTCGGGAAGAATCTATCCCCTAGGAAAAATCTGGTTGAAGTGCCAGATTGGTGACCTGAAGACGGAAGTTACCTGCTACGTCATAGATACAGACACCTCTTACAACATCCTTCTGGGACGTCCATGGATACATGACTATATGATCGTGCCATCCACCCTTCACCAGTGTTTCAAGTATGTCAGTAAGCATGATTCCGTAAAAACTAAATTCGCCGTCATTGATCCCTTCAAAGGGGTTGAATCTTATTACTCTTCGGAGCTTGTCTATATGACAAATCCCGAAAATATATAACTGACGAGCTGGAAGCCATCATAGGGCCAGAAGAACCCTTGAGAATTCATCTTCAAGTCCACAAACCGGGCAGGGCCGCACCTCTTGTCGCAACCTTGCATAAAAAAGTGCTCGGTTCTCCTGCCACACCTACACAGTTGGAACCAATGGTCATCCGTCTCCCGAGATCCAGCTAGGAGACAAAACCTGTCGTAGGGCTAATGGTGATCCGGTTGTCGAAATCCAATCAAAGGCAACAGGAAGATGCAAGGTCCTCTATAACACCGATGGTAATCCGATTGCCAAAATTCACTCCAAGGCGACCGAAAGACACAAAGTCCCTTGCTGAGCCGATTATTATCCGTCTTCCTAAGACGAGCAGCAGCGAAGTTTTAATCCAACAGGCAAGTTAATACCTCAAACCGAACCCTTGGTGGTCAAGTTGCCCAAGACAGTATCCTGACCTCCAAGCTTGCAGGGGGTAGCCAAGGAGGACGAAGAACTTGCCAAATACTTGGTTACACAGGTGGATAGCCCCTCTCCTGATGATGTAATCCCTATGGATAAAATTCCTTATTTCATCAATAAGAGGCTGCCGTTAGACTATTCTGAGTATGATAAGCCTAATCTAATGTATGTCGCACAGGACTGTCTAGACGTTAGCCTGCACACACGGGTGACAACCGTCCATACCCTAAATCGACTTGCTTCCATAAAAGGCACTTACTTTCGGTCCCAGACAGAAGAGGATGGGATCACACAATCATCTTTGGCCGAAAAGAAGGTCCTCAATCTTTCACACCACAAGAGTCCGACCACGGACCCAACGCTGAAAGACTACCACTCTACTTGTATAATCCTTAAGCCAAATACTTCATGCAAAAGCAGGGGTACGACATGGAGGCTACCCCGGTGTAACACCCATATCTCAGAACACGTATTTTGTTAAGCCTGTATGTATCTTGGACCTGTATTTTATTTTCTCATATTCTGGCCTGTATTTTATTTTGGCTCAGCTTGCAGATTTTGGTTTTCTCGTAAAATAGGTTTTGACATGGATTGGTTTTATTTTATGGAGGGGGATTGGTTTAGTTTGGTTCAACATGCATTTGGAACACCTTAGCCTATGCTCCACCCTCAACACAACATAACCACCCTCATTAAAAACCCTACCAACCTTTTCTCTCTCCTCATAACTCTTTTATTTATTTTTTCCATCTCCTTCTTCTTCCTTCCTCTACACAACTCACCAACATCCATAGGCAAGTGCACCTTGCCACCACATGAGAACCCTATTTTATTTGTCCATTAGCTAGATTAGAACATGGAGATCAACATTAGAACTTGACATTTTGTGATTTGGAGTCTCCTTTGTTCTAGATCTAAGTTTTCTTTATTTTCGGATTTACATGGTTTTGATCTATTTTAGTTGGGTTTTTGCGGGTTTTGATGCTTCCATGTGGAAGAGAACTCAATTTTACTCAAGTTAGAACTTTGAAAATCTAGATTTGGGTTTGATTTGACCAAGGTGTAAAGATTTGAACTTTGGTATTCTTGAGGTGTTCCTCTCGGCCTGGAGAAGAAGACTGCAGCCTGCACTCTTTAGCGTAATGCTGGACTGCGCGTCCCCTCTCGGCCTGTGCTTTTTAGCGCAGCGTCGACCGCACTGCTTGCCCCTTGGCGAACTGCGCTCAGCCCCCTGCGCAGCTTACCCCTGCGCAGTCTGCTCATGCGCAATCTGACCCTGCACAGCTCACCCTTGCGCAGTTGGCTCCCCGCACAATCTGACCCTACGCACTTCACCCCTGCGCCAACCATTCCTGTGCCAACCATTCCTGCGCCAACCCTCCATGCGCCATCCACCCCTGCGTAACCCACTGGCCCATGATGATGTGGTTTTATTTCTTGGACTTGGCTTCTCTTTTGGGGATTAGGTTTTGAGATCTTATTCCACACAGCACGACTACCTTGACCCCAACACGACCTGGCACGATTTTCAGTATTTTATATGACTAGTATAGTTTTTATGATTTCTGTGATTTATGATCCTAGTACTTCCTGATTTTCTGGAGAATGACCCGATGGGGTGCATTCTTGACTTGTAACCTGATAACTTGATAGTGGCCCGTGGCGGCGCACTCTTGACTTGTAACTTGCAACTTGTAACTTGACTTGACTTGATGCTGTTACGACGGCTAACTTGACTTGCATAACCTACCTTGACACCGTGGGGTGTTCCTGCTTGCTTGCTTATACAATCCACATGTCTTGTCTTGCATCATGTCTAGGACGTAACTCCCTGGTTCCCACGGTCAGGGATTTACACTGAATCTGGATTAGGCTAATGATTAGATCAAACTATAGTTCATAGAGAATTTCCAGTCGCAGGCAATCTCGTTATCTGGGCGCTTTAATTGGACTTGTAGCTTGCCGACGAGTAGAGCACATTTCCAGCACACTGTCATGTGTTGCACCCTCTAAGTCACCTAAGGGTATATCGTCTCCTGGGCGATGTACCCAACCATACTCTCAACCCGCGGAAGGAAAACTGGATGGTCTGCAGGGCTTGGGACTGGAAAATTCTCAGTACATCTTGTTAGTAATTAGGCTTGTGATAACCCTAGTTAGTTAAAGTAGTAAGCCGTAGTATTCTGCTTGGCCGCTTGTGAATGGATGATGTTTAGCCCTGTCTAAATCTTGTCTAGTTCCTGTACCCTGGTATTCCTGAGCATGATTGTTTTACTTGTTGTAACAATAAATGGATAGGGACAAGTGCTATTCAGGCGAAGGGTTACAACCCCGGTCCTTGTTTGGTTTACGGGTTGTAATCTGGCTCCCGGAGTAGTTTTATATTCCTAGTCGTTTATTGTCCTGCTGTACTTCTATTTATTTGTACTTTCTTTTATTTTCTTATGTTCTGATATGCTGGCTTTTGTTCTTATTTCGTGGCCTCCTTTGTGGTACTTGCTCTTTTTGGGGTTTGACCCAACTGGTTTTGTGTGGCCAGATTTCGGAGCAGCACCCGAGGATCTACCGAACCTCCAGCCCGATGGTGGCGACTAGAAGGAACCCGGGCTAAGAGTGGGTTTTCTATTTTGTTTCGCTCACTCTATTGTAAATTATTCTTTTGAGGCGTTTAGTCGAAGAGCACCTGTTAGCTCGATGCACATTTACTTACTGTCTGCCTACGGGCTGTAAATATGATTAACAAATCCTAGGGTTGATCATGTATGACTAAACTCTTGCTAGTCCTCATATTTTGTATGACTAGCTTCATGATCAACTGAATATGTAATATTTGGGACACCTTTTATTGTATATTTGGTGGTCAAACATCTTGTACTTATATTACTTGCTTGAGATTGAGACAATAGGCTTGACCTTAAGAGACCGTTGGCTTGCAGTAAACCCTCATATCTAGACAGCCGTGACCGTATAGCGAGATGGACTTCATTTCAATATACGTAGCTGGCTATGTTCGCCCCCGCTCTCCAGTATTCTGGTTCTGGGGCGTGACATGGTTTAAGTGGTGGCCCATGCAGGTCTTGGCATTCAAGAAATATGAGGGTTTACCGATAGATGTCTCAATCAGTACTCGTCCTTGATCTCCTATCATATCCTCTGAATCTCTGGAATCTTGACTTGATCACATGCTTGTATCATTGATCTGTCCTGGTCCTTCCTTATTGTTTTTCCTGTGTCATCTTCTTCAGCGGCACTGTACCTGACCCCGCCGATCAGCAAGGTGGAACACCTCCCGTGGACCAGCAACCAGGAGATCAAGCCCAACACTCCGGAGTAGCCTCCAGAGTTGTGCCTACTGGAGGAGAGCCCCCAGTTCAACCCGTTCAGCCTGCCGAGCCGGATGATGGCACTTTGGTAGGTCTCATCAGGACCTTGATAGCTTCCCAGGATCGTCGAGGGGACGCCTTGCACCAGGTAGTGGCGGATGCTTTGACCAGAGGCGGTCATCCAGGGAACAGTGCGGCCAACAGTTTTAAGCGCCTGAACCCTCCCTTCTTCGACGGCAGTGAAGATACGATTGCCGCGGACGCTTGGCTTCAGGATACCGAGGTAATTCTGGAAGCAGCTAGAACACCCGAGAATGAGAAGGTGGCCGTGGTACGGCTACAGTTGCTGGACTTGGCTCGCAGTTGGTGGGCAGCACAGGCCATGGGATTAGTGGCACCCGTTGCTTGGGCAGTGTTTAGAGAGAGATTCCAGACAAAGTATTTTGATGCGGTGGCCCGGTACGACCTACAGACGAGATTTACCAACTTGAAGCAAGGAGGCAGATTGATCGACAGTTATGCATCTGAGTTTTCTAGGCTCAGTAGGTTTGCCCCCACCTTGGTGGCAACCGAGTTTGATAGGGCCCAGCGGTTCCAGCAGGGACTGCATTTGGAGATCTTGTTAGCAGTCGAGAAGTTCGAGCACGAGACGTTCGATGCAGTTTGGAGAGCAGCTAGGAGGCATGAGTACACCTCCCAAAGGATCGTGGATAGGACCGGAGGTAGGACGCGGTCCCACAGTCAGATGCACCAATCATCAGCTCCAGTCCCGGCAGTAAGGGGTTTGACTATTGGAACTCCGAGGCGGGCAGCCTCAGTGACGTCGGTTCAACATTCAACCCCGACGTACCCGTAGCAGCAGAAGCAGAAGCAGAATTCCGCGATGGGATGTTCTTATTGCAGAAAGCCAGGCCATGTGGTGGCGGATTGTTGTAGGGCGCAAGGATTGTGCCTAGCTTGTGGAGCGGCAGATCACAAGATAGGAGCCTGCCCGAATAGGGGTAGTTATTCCTCTTCCAACCTAACCAGTCCATCGGTTAGGGGACCAGCACCTACGCAGCAGCAGCAGTACCCGAGGCCATTGTTGCCTCAAGCCCAGGCATTTTATCAACAGAACCAGCCACAGTATACCCAAGCCTAAGTGCAGAGCAGGCAGAGAGGTTTCCAGCAGAGGGGGCCCGTAGCTAGAGGTCAGGCCATGATGATGGCTTTGGAAGAAGAAGTTGCACCAGGTGAGGTAGTGGCAGGTACTATTCTCGTCAACTCCTCTGCAGCATTGGTATTATTTGATTTTTGTGCATCGTATTCATTCATGTCTGCACGATTCGCGACACGGATAGGATTAGAGCCCGAGTCATTAGCAGTGAGGCTTAATATACTTACTGGTAATGGTCTTGTGGTTGTAGGTCGAGTATTTTCCTCGTGTCGGATCGTAGTTAGCGGTAGAGAGTTTCCCGCTAGATTTATAGAATTCCCTATGGCGGACTATGATGTAGTCTTAGGCATGGATTGGTTGAGGAACCAGTATGCTAGGATAGACTGCCATGTTGGCAGAGTTGTTTTCAGCATTCCAGGAGAGCTAGAGTTCTCATTTTCCAGAGGAGCAGTGGAGCCATCTTTTCCAGTGTCACGGATGGCAGTAGCAGCAGTGTAGTTGCCCAGGATAGTTGAAGAATTTCTAGATGCTTTCCCAGAGGAGCTTCCAGGAATGTCGCCTGAGCGGGAGATCGAGTTCACTATAGACTTGATCCCCGGGACAGCACCGGTATCAGAGCGAGTCTACAAAATGGCGCCTTCAGAGTTGGAGATTTTGTACAAGATGATTGAAGAACTCAGGACCAAAGGATTCATTCGTGTAAGTGGGTCGCCTTGGGGAGCCCCGATGCTTCTTGTGAAAAAGAAGGATGGTACGTCCAGGTTATGTGTAGATTATCGTACCTTGAACTCAGTAACAATCAAGAACTGATACCCTCTTCCGAGGATAGATGACTTGTTTGATCAACTCAGAGGGGCTTCGGTATTTTCGAAGATAGACTTGCGGTCAGGATACCATCAGATCAGAGTCAGAGAGTAGGGCGTCCCGAAGACAGCGTTTAGATCGAGATATAGGCATTGGAAGTTCCTTGTTATGCCCTTTGGAGCGACCAATGCGCCGGCCGTATTCATGGACCTCATGAATCACATTTTCATGCCTTACTTGGATCAGTTTGTGGTCGTGTTCCTAGATGATATCCTGGTCTACAGCAAGAGCGAAGCAGAGCATGAGCAGCATCTCAGAATCGTCCTTCAGACGCTTAGAGAGCACCAGTTGTACGCCAAGTTCAGCAAATGCGAGTTCTGGCTCGATCGTATTTCGTACTTGGGTCACATCATTACTCGAGGAGGAGTGGAAGTGGATCCCCAGAAGATTGTGGCTATCGAGTCATGGCCAGTGCTTAGTTAAATGGCAGAGGTTCGCAGTTTCCTTGGATTGGTCGGCTACTACCGGCGGTTTGTATCAGATTTTGCAAGGATTTCAGCGCCGATGACCCAGTTAACCCGCAAGGATGTGCAGTTTTCTTGGACAACAGAGTGCCGGGAATCATTTGAGAAGTTGAAGCGAGGCTTGATAACGGCTCCCATTCTCACACTTCCAGATGGGACCGAAAGATTTACAGTTTATTACGACGCTTCAGGCAGAGGATTGGGGTGTGTCTTGATGCAGTATAGGAAGGTAATATCTTATGCATCACGTCAACTTTGTGATCATGAGAAGAATTATCCGACCTACGACTTGGAACTGGCAGCAGTAGTGTTTGCACTTAAGTAGTGGAGACACTACTTGTACGGAGATAGAGTGGAGATATTTACTGATCACAAGAGCCTGAAGTATATTTTCACCCAGAAGGACCTTAATATGCGGCAGAGAAGATGGCTTGAGCTATTGGTGGACTACGATGTAGATTTACAGTATCATCCAGGGAAGGCCAACATAGTAGCAGATGCGTTGAGCAGGAGAGCCGGAGTTTATTTCCTGACGGCACAACCAGACTTATTGGAAGATCTTCAGAAGATGGAAATTGAAGTGGTTCTTCCTACCAGTGTGGCATTGATGGCCAGTCTACAGGTTCAGTCCAGCATAGTTGAGAGAATCCGGATAGCGCAGCCTACAGATTCCAAGACTCAGCGGCTCAGAGTAGAGTGTAAGACAGGAAGAAGACCAGAGTTGTGCATTCATGAAGATGGTACACTTCGGCACGGCACTCGTCTTTGTGTACCCAGTGGAGATATCAGACAGGAAGTTATGGCAAAAGCTCACAGTTCACAGTATTCTATTCATCCCGATGGCACGAAGATGTACCGTGATATTCGTCAGCATTTCTGGTGGAATGGCATGAAGAGGGAGATAGCCCGGTTTGTCTCTCGGTGTTTGGTTTGCCAACAAGTTAAAGCTGAATATCAGAGGCCCGCTGGACTTCTTCAGCCCTTGCCGATTCCAGAGTGGAAGTGGGAGCATGTGACCATGGATTTTGTGACTGGATTGCCTAGATCCCCGGCTGGTCGAGATGCTATTTGGGTTATAGTTGACCGGCTAACGAAGGTGGCTCATTTTCTCCCATTCAGAGTTGGGCAGTCTACGGCTCAGCTAGCAGAGATGTACCTCAGGCAGATTGTCAGGCTTCACGGTGTGCCCGTCAGTATCACCTCGGACCAAGATTTAAGGTTTATATCACACTTTTGGCGTAGCCTGCAAGAGAGTTTGGGGACTCGTCTCCAGTTCAGCTCGGTATATCATCCGCAGACAGATGGCCAGTCAGAGCGCACAATCCAGACCCTTGAAGACATGTTGAGGTCTTGTACCCTTGACTTCGGTGGTTCGTGGGAAGATCACCTGCATCTGGTGGAGTTCTCGTACAATAATAGCTTCCAGGCCAGCATCCAGATGGCACCATTCGAGGCTCTGTATGTAAGGAAGTACAGATCCCCGCTAGCGTGGGATGATGTTGGAGAGAGGCAGATGCTCGGTCCATAAATGATTGCCCAGATAGTTGAAGTAGTCAGAAGAGTCAGGGATCATCTTCGAGTTTCCCAAGATCGCCCGCGGTATTGGGCCGATGCCCATCGGCGTCCCTTAGAGTTTGCTATCGGCGACCATGTATTCCTTAGGATCTCGCCTAACCACGGCGTCATTCGTTTTGGCATACGGAGAAAGCTTAGTCCTAGGTATATAGGGCCGTTCGATATCCTGGAGCGCGTAGGAGATGTATCCTATCGTCTTGCTCTTCCGTCGTCGTTAAGTGAGGCGCATGATGTATTCCATGTGTCCCAATTACGACGATATATCCCGGATCCGAGCCATATCCTAGATCATTCGGAATTGGTTGTTGGTACCAACCTTTCTTATGAGGAGAGGCCCGTGTCTATATTGGACCGGAGGGAGAAAATACTCAAGAACAAGACTATTAGTCTAGTCAGTGTTGCTTAGGGTCATCACTCTCTAGGTGAGTCAACATGGGAGCGTGAGGACGACATCCGATCGCGATATCCCTACCTGTTTGACTCATAAGGTATAATATCTTCCTTATGCCTTATGCCTTCCGTCCTTGCTTGCATGCGTGATTGTTTGATTGACTGCTTAGTATAGCTTGCATGTAAATAAGTATGACTTGTCCTTGTCTCTCTAGCCTCTTAAATTAAATTTCGAGGACGGAATTCTTTTAAGGTGGGTAGAGTTGTAACACCCATATCTCAGAACACGTATTTTGTTAAGCCTGCATGTATCTTGGACCTGTATTTTATTTTCTCAGATTCTGGCCTGTATTTTATTTTGGCTCAGCTTGCAGATTTTGGTTTTCTCGTAAAATGGGTTTTGACATGGCTTGGTTTTATTTTATGGAGGAGGATTGGTTTGGTTTGGTTCAACATGCATTTGGAACACCTTAGCCTATGCTCCACCCTCAACACAACATAACCACCCTCATTAAAAACCCCACCAACCTTTTCTCTCTCCTAATAACTCTTTTATTTATTTTCTCCATCTCCTTCTTCTTCCTTCCTCTACACAACTCACCAACACCCATAGGCAAGTGTACCTTGCCACCACATGAGAACCCTATTTAATTTGTCCATTAGCTAGATTAGGCCATGGAGATCAATAATAGAACTTGATATTTTGTGATTTGGAGTCTCCTTTGTTCTAGATCTAAGTTTCTCTATTTTTGGATTTACATGGTTTTGATCTATTTTAGTTGGGTTTTTGCGGTTTTGATGCTTCCATGTGGAAGAGAACTCAATTTTACTCAAGTTAGAACTTTGAAAATCTAGATTTGGGTTTGATTTGACCAAGGTGTAAAGATTTAAACTTTGGTGTTCTTGAGGTGTTCCTCTCGGCCTGGAGAAGAAGACTGCAGCCTGCACTCTTTAGCGCAGTGCTGGACTGCGCATCCCCTCTCGGCCTGCGCTCTTTAGCACAGCGCCGACCGCGCTGCTTGCCCCTTGGCGAACTGCGCTCAGCCCCTTGTGCAGCTCACCTGCGCAGTCTGCTCATGCGCAATCTGACCCTGCGCAGCTCACCCTTGCGCAGTTGGCTCCCCGCGCAATCTGACCCTGCGCACTTCACCCCTGCGCCAACCATTCCTGTGCCAACCATTCCTGCGCCAACCATTCCTGCGCCATCCACCCCTGCGCAACCCACTGGCCCATGATGATGTGGTTTTATTTCTTGGACTTGGCTTCTTTTTTGGGGATTAGGTTTTGAGATCTTGTTCCACACAGCACGACTACCTTGACCCCAATACGACCTGGCACGATTTTCAGTATTTGATATGACTAGTACGGTTTTCGTGATTTCTGTGATTTATGATCCTAGTACTTCCTGATTTTCTGGAGAATGACCCGATGGGGTGCATTCTTGACTTGTAACCTGATAACTTGATAGTGGCCCGTGGCGGCGCACTCTTGACTTGTAACTTGCAACTTGTAACTTGACTTGACTTGATGCTGTTATGACGGCTAACTTGACTTGCATAACCTACCTTGACACCGTGGGGTGTTCCTGCTTGCTTGCTTTGTACAATCCACCTGTCTTATCTTGCATCATGTCTAGGACATGACTCCCTGGTTCCCACGGTCAGAGATTTATACTGAATCTGGATTAGGCTAATGATTAGATCAAACTATAGTTCATAGAGAATTTCCAGTCACAGGCAATCTCGTTATCTGGGCGCTTTAATTGGACTTGTAGCTTGCCGACGAGTAGAGCACATTTCCAGCACACTGTCATGTGTTGCACCCTCTAAGTCACCTAAGGGTATATCGTCTCTTGGGCGATGTACCCAACCATACTTTCAACCCGTGGAAGGATAACTGGATGGTCTGCAGGGCTTGGGACTGGGAAATTCTCAGTGCATCTTGTTAGTAATTAGGCTTGTGATAAACCTAGTTAGTTAAAGTAGTAAGCCGTAGTATTCTGCTTAGCCGCTTGTGAATGGATTATGTTTAGCCCTGTCTAAGTCTTGTCTAGTTTCTGTACCCTGGTATTCCTGAGCATGATTGTTTTACTTGTTGTAACAATAAATGGATAGGGACAAGTGCTATTCAGGCGAAGGGTTACAACCCCGGTCCTTGTTTGGTTTACGGGTTGTAATTTGGCTCCCGGAGTAGTTTCATATCCCTAGTCGTTTATTGTCCTGCTGTACTTCTATTTATTTGTACTTTCTTCTATTTTCTTATGTTCTGATATGCTGGCTTTTGTTCTTATTTCGTGGCCTCCTTTGTGGCACTTGCTCTTTCTGGGGTTTGACCCAGCTGGTTTTGTGTGGCCAGATTTCAGAGCAGCACCCGAGGATCTACCGAACCTCCAGCCCGATGGTGGCGACTAGAAGGAACCCGGGCTATGAGTGGGTTTTCTATTTTGTTTCGTTCACTCTATTGTAAATTATTCTTTTTAGGCGTTTAGCCGACGAGCACCTGTTAGCTCGATGCACATTTACTTACTGTCTGCCTACGGGCTGTAAACATGATTAACAAATCCTAGGGTTGATCATGTATGACTAAACTCTTGCTAGTCCTCGCATTTTATACGACTAGCTTCATGATCAACTGAATATGTAATATTTGGGACGCCTTTTATTGTATATTTGGTGGTCAAACATCTTGTACTTATATTACTTGCTTGAGATTGAGACAATAGGCTTGACCTTAAGAGACCGTTGGCTTGCAGTAAACCCTCATATCTAGACATCCGTGACCGTATAGCGAGATGGACTTCATTTCAATATACGTAGCTGGCTATGTTCGCCCCCGCTCTCCAGTATTCTGGTTCTAGGGCGTGACACCCGGGTCTAAATTTTGGCAGTGGTCGACGATTGCCTCTACAGCCGCCGGCACCGGCAGGGAATCCTCAGGATTATTATCATAAATCCAGACGCAGCCTCCGGTATTTTACTCCACCAACAACGCCTGAAAGTTCTGATGAAGAATACGAGTGGCACTCTCATTCATCCGAGTCACCCACTTACGACTCCGATGGCAGCATTGGAGATATGTTCAGGCAGATATTATATGTCAACATGGCATCTGCTGACATTGAAGAGGAAGACGAGGATCTACTCGAACCTCTTGAATTGGAGCCATGGGTCCAACAACTGGATGCATAATGAGAGAAACGCTTTGAACTTCGTGACCCTCCCACTGAAGATAAGGTCATACAAGTCAACCCCGGTGATGAATCCTCTCCAAAGCTAATTTTCGTCAGTAAAAGCCTGATGGACGGCGAGCGGGAGTCGTTGTTGCAACTCGTCAGAGAATACATCGACATCTTTGCCTGGAGCTATGAAGACATGTCAGGGCTAAATCTCGAGATCGTACTTCATAAGCTCAACATTTATCCATACGCAAAACCTGTCAAGCAACAGCAACGACGGTTTCGTCCAGACATCATGAACTCAATCGAAGAGGAAGTAAACAAGATTATAGCTAGCAGTTTCATCCACGACTGTATAACAATACACATCGATCCATTGGAAGCTGTTTCATTGACAGAAGCTATTCCGTTGACAGAAGCTATTCCCGCAATCACCGACTACTTCTCCAAATGGGCGGAAGCTGTTCCGTTGGCAGAGATTAAGACATCGAACATGATTAGCTTTATAAAACATTACGTCATCTACCATTTTGGACTGCCCCGAAGGATTATTCATGACAATGGTCCGCAATTTGCAAGCCACGCTTTCTATCGATTTTGTGACAAGAATCTGATTCAGAACATGGCCTCGACAGCATATAACCCATCGACCAATGGTCTGGCTGAAGCTTTCAATAAAACAATTATCAAGCTCCTCAAAAATTTTATGTCTACAAACAAACGCGACTAGAATGAAAGGCTTGGCGAGTGCTTATGGGCGTATCGCACGACAATTCGGACGGCCATAGGAAATACATCGTTCTCTTTGGTTTACGGGAGCGAGGCAGTCCTCCCATTGGAGACTCAGTTCCCCTCACTTCGAGTGGCCCTTACTTACCGGTTAACATCGGACGATAACTACCGCCGACGACTACAAGAGTTGGAAGCATTAGATGAGAAGTGTTTACAAGCTCAACAAAGCATAGAGCTCTACAAAGTGCACATCTCTCGGGCTTTCAACAAGAAAGTCAAATAAAGAATATTCCAAGTTGGCGATCTTGTCTTCGCCATTCGCAGACCAATGGCCATGACTCACAAGACCCCCGACAAATTCCAACCTAAATGGGAGGGACCGTTCATCATCGAGACCGTGTTCTCCAACGGTGCATACCGTCTCGCAAAACAAAATGGAGACTTGCTCATGATGCCCATCAACGGCAAGTTCCTCAAGAAATACTATATGTAAATGACACCTTCCAACTGTCTCTCATATTGTGAGTTATATACCCTCTGGTATCGTTGAACTTACACTCTGACTTCAAATCTCCCAGATTGTTGAGTTATGTACCCTCAGGTACCACTAAACTTACTCTCTGACTACTCAGAATGAATTTATATCTTATCTCTTGGTCATATCAATGAACTTCCTGGTCATAGCTTTTCTCCACCAAGAATTTTCCTCAAACTCTATTACCCGCACCACCAGTGCACAGAAGGGTAGTAGGTCCATAAAACTTGTCCTAATCTATTACTCGCACCATCAGTGCACAAGAAGGGTAATAGGTCCAGAAAATTACCCAATAGAAAACAACCATGTTGATATTACCTCTGAGTTGTTTTTCTCCATCCATCACGAACAAATCACCCAATGCATAGAACTTACACGTTGATAGCACCTCTGAGTTGTTCTGTGTACCCCTATTATGCCTACTCCTACCATGTCCTCATTACCTATGAGTAGGAAGGCTCTGTTTTGACCCAAATTTACCACATTCTCATTACCTCTGAGTAAATATGCTGGTTTTCTCTCCACTTATTATCCGGACTCGCATCGCCAGTACAGAAAAAGGGTAATAAGTCCACAAAAGTTATCTTAATCTATTACTCGCATCATCGGTGTACCAAAGAGTAGTAGGTCCACAAAATATCATTCAAATCAATTTGCTCGTATTTCCAGATGCACAAAAGGACAATAGGTCCACAAAAATCCCCAGTGGGATGTCCTTTATCAAATACAAATGCTGTATTAGGTCCTCTAGTACAAGCACCATAAAAATACCACAAATAAAATAGAATGAACATACTCTGCTCATTCAAGATCAGTTACATTCATAGGACTACATCAACAACAAAAAATAAAGAAAGGAAAATTTGGTAATACGTAGTTTGGTTTGACAGCACTTCGTCTTCAAGCAGTTTCGTGGCCCTCGAAGGAAGTCATATTTTACTGCTGAGAAGCAAACAAAGCTGTTGAATCTCCAAGGAGCTACCGGGAGAAGGGCAAATATAGCATGCTATTCTTTCGTCCGTATTGCGGATGCCTTAGCCCCGCTCCCCCGAAGGACCATACCTTCAAAATATGGTCCCTGATGGTAGTTTCGCCTACTTGGAAAGCCGTGAAGGCAGGACGTTCATAACGATGCCTGACCACCGTCCAACTCTTCGAGGTATAAAGGCCCTTCCTACTGCCTGGGGAAAACTCTTCCGAAGCATGAAGAGTCCTGAGTTGTTTGATGTGTATCCAAAAAGGCATAGGGAAAACTCTTTCGAAGCATGGGGAGTTTTAAGCTGTCTGATGTAGGCGCCATTATATTGTATTTTTACTCCATCGTCGACACCGGTCCTGAAAAAGTTTGCTAGACAGATCCTACAAAAATATGGGAAAAAGGGGGATTTAGCACCAAAAAAATAAAGAACTCTGTTATACGGCCTAGCCAGTTATGCGGCCCAGCCAAAACAGAACTCATACAGTCCAAAGTCATGAGGCTGGCTTCATAAAGTACTTATGCAGCATTTATACGGCTCAGTCATTATCATGCGGCTCAATTATGAGATGCTTATGCAGCTCAGTCATACAAAAACTCATGCGGCCCAATACTCGTGCGGATCAATTACGAGGCAATCACGCGGCCCAGCCATACAGTATTCATGTGGCACCTATGCGGCTCATTCATAAAATATTCATACAGATCAATCTTGAGGCACTCAGACGGTTCAAGTTCGAATGAGCAGCGGTTATGCGACTCAGTCCATGCGGCCTATCGTACAGAACACATATGGTCTAGATGAGATAAGGGCACGCATCGACCAGGCTTATAGCAGAGGAAGTATATGACTGGCCCGTGCATGAAAATATGCGCTATGGCCATTTAAAATTTCAGTCATCGTCTGCTCACCATCCTTACTCTTGAGAGGAGGTTGTACGTCGGAACGAATGGAAGGAGCGTATGCCGCTCTTGACGGAGAAGCAAGTCTCTTCCCTTTGACCGCCGCACCAGTCGACCTAGAAGCTTTTGGAGCCATAGCAGAAAGTATGATAAAGTCGAAGAAGGAGGAGATGAAAGAGGAAAACTCCCTCTCTGAATGACTCCTATTTATAGAGTTGCTGAAAAGAGACTCTTCGATTCTCGAGATCATTAAGGATAGGGACGACGTTTGGGGACTTAATCCCTAAATAACCGTTGAGCGTCTCTTCGATTTTTGAGATCATTAAAGATAATGACGACGTTTGGGGACTTTATCACCATTAACCGTCGGCTTCATCTCGAAAATAGATCCACAACCAAATCAGGAAAATTAAATGCAGCAGTGACAGCTGGCAGGCTCTCTGCGGCCCGAAGTGACCCTGCGACTCAATATTTGTTTTGCGGCTCAGGATTTCCCTGCGATTCAAGATCTCTCTGTAGTTCAAAAAATTTCCTGCGACTTGAAGACTCCCTACGGCTTGACATATTTTCATGCTTCTAATTCAAAGTATTCCAAATTTGTAATTTGAAAACTTTGAAGGGGGTCTTGTAGAAGCATGAAAACTATGGGGTTCATGCGGATTATAAATTGCCGCATAGGTACTTTGGGCCAAACAGGTCCGTATGAAGGAAAGCTGTATGACTGGTTCAATGACATATACGGCCCGTCGACAAACAACTACAGAAGGAAGGTATGCGGCCAAGAGGAGCAGTTTGTCTGATAAAGCTGACAAGTCCTGACAAAACTGACAAAAATGATAGCTTTGACACTTCGACAAAAAGATAAGACATGAGACATCGCCCAAAAGTAGGGTTCGTACGCCTTCATGCGGCCAAAAGAGTGTCATCTAAGCCGTATGAACCTTATGCGGCTCAGACTTATGTGGCCCCAAAATCTCCAAACTTCATGCAGCCAAGAGTAAATGTGACCCAAGCCGCATGAGCTTTTGCGGCCAAAATACAGATCGAAGACTGAGAAAGCTTTACGGCTAAAAAATAATGATCCCCGCAATAGGACACGTGGCAATCTGACCAAGTCCTTAACTATCCAGATTTGCTGCAACAAAATCCCAACAAATCGACAGATGGTAGCCAAAGAACGGGTCTTCGCGTGCTAATCAGCCACGTGGCCGCAAGCCGTCTATGCGGCTCAATATACATTATATTATAAATAGCAGGGTGCCACACCCCTACAAAAGGCTAGCAACCTTCAAAAAAGCAATTTTTCTAGAGCTAAAGTTTGCATCAGATAGTCCACAGAGTAAGACAGAGTTGATAGCACTTTCCTGAGCCTCCACCGTCACCCTCCAGAATCAAAACTAAACAATTTTAGTTAGATTGTTTCCTAGGATTTCTTTCTAGGCTTTCCTTTGTACACACGAGTTTGCAATTAATTTCAGTGTTCTGTAATACCTGTCTTTGATCTTTTATGGCAAACAGAAGCTATTTCAAAAAGTAAGCTTCAAGCAGTGGCAATCAGGTGTTATATTGGCTTATATAATAAAAACAATTACAGAGTTATATTCCCTCCAGTTGCATGAAAGAAAAGGTTACTGTTGATGGTAATTGTGACCTGTTGGCTCCGTTGGAATTGAGGAGTTGGATGTTATAGTGTTGAATACGGACCCTAATAAAGCTTTAGGACTAGATAGTTTTGGTAACAGGTTCTTTAAGGTCAACTGGGCGCTTCTTAAGGAGCAGGTGTTGGAAGTGGTGCATGACTTTTTTAAATGTGGGCGATTTCTACAGGAGTTGAATCATACATTCCTGACTCTTATTCCAAATAAGGAGGGTGCTACCGCACTATCTAACTTCCTTCCAATTGCTCATTGCAACTATTTATGTAAATTGATTACTCAAGTTATGTGTCGCAGGATGGAGTGTATTATGCAGGAATTGGTCTCATATAATCAAGCTGCTTTCATTAAGGGGAGATCTATTGCAGACAATAATTTGCTTTCCCACGAGATGATTAAAGGCTTTAGTAAGGTTGGACTGAAGAAAGCATGCATCAAGTTGGATCTAAGGAAGGCGTATGATATGGTTAATAGGGAGTTTGTGTGCCACATTATGGTTTCAATAAGATTTGAACATAGATGGGTTGATATGGTGCGGGAGTGTATCACTTCAACTACATTCTCTGTTTAGACCAAAGGCCAGTTGTATGGGTTTATACAAAGCAATTGTGGGCTTCGACAAGGTGATTCCTTATCCCCTTATCTCTTTACTTTGGTGATGGAGTACTTCACGTGTCATGGATTTAGCAGTTTACCGAAAGCAAATTGCTCTTTTATACGTACGGAGGGATAGCACTATATGTCAATTACACGAGGGATAGCAACTGTCAATTACACGAGGGATAGCAACTGTCGATCTTTTGTTGAGTATACTAATCGACGGGTCGAAGGATGATAGGCACAAAGTTTATCTTTTGACGGGCACATCGATCTAGTATGATCAGTTATCTCTGCCATAGTTCTTTATTGGCTATAGGCGATTATATTGCTACTTATAATAATAAGGAGGATTAAGAAGATCTGTACGGACTTCATTTGTCATGGTGGCATTCACGCTAATCGGTGGAAGGACTTATGCAGGTTGAAGCAGGAAGGAGGGGTTGGTTTGCAATCATTACGGACCCTTTGGACCAATGTAGGTATCAAACTGACATGGAAGTTTATTTCTCAGACCTCACTTGGACTACTTGGATGTCAGACATGTATCTAAAGGGCAAAAACTTTTGAACTCATTGTGTCAACAGCAATGATTCAGTGCCTTTCAAGACTACTATGAAATATAGAACTGTTGTGAAGAGGGAGATTTTGAGGTGGTTCAAAGATGGCCAGCTTACCATGGATTCTCCATACTAGCCTTTTGGACATCTGTGGTGCCATGGCAAGCTCCAAACTATAGAGACGTAGCAGGTTAGTTGTATTTTACACGAAGGAGTATGGTGCCCAAACATTCATCGGTGGGTAAGGCAGGATAAAGAAGCAATCATAGAGCTGCAAGTAGATGGAAGGCTAGAGTTCGATATATGGTTTTGGGATTTATCTCTAGCCGGTAGTTTTGAACAAAGGTGAGTTTATTTGACTATCCGAGGGCACCAACCACTAATGGAAGAGGCAGACTTCATATGGGTGAAGGGGCCGCACAAAAATACAACTTTGCATATATCGGGTCCGGATGGGTCGTCTCCTGACCTTGGATAGACTTATACAGTTTGGAGTACATATTGTGACATAGAGATTCATTCTATGTTAGACAAGCCTAGAGTCTGTTGGCCACCTATTCTTCGAATGTACGTACGCAGAGCAGATCATATTGGAGCAAGGGAGGTGGATATGACTGCTATGGAAGTGAGCAGAGGACTGGAGGAGCTGATAATGCTTATCAGGGGAGCTAGAAGGTGAGGGTTAACGTTGGAGTGGCTCAGAGAAGCTCGCATTAGATTATCTGCGACAATATTGTATATTTGGAAAGAATGCTATAAGCATATCTTCGAGGGTCTAGTTACCCCTACTATAGGTATTAATAACAACATTGAGTTCGATGTATACAACTAATTAACATTAGTTAGATTCAATTTCTAATTTTAACTTTATTTATTAATTGTCATTGCATACAACTAATTATTGTCGGAGAGACAGAGACAAAGGCTATGTTGTGGCAATTAGTTCAAGGGCCAAATCACATGGTTAAAACATATAGAAAGTACCTAGCTAATGGTTTTGTATTCTCTACTAGATCTCATGATGATAATGTAGTCACACAAGATACCGGTGTTTGCTTGAGAGCATGGACTACATTTAGAGCAAGAAAAATGATAAAAACTTCAAAGATACTTGGACCATGTGGTATGGGGTTATCAAACAGATAATTGAGCTGGACTATACAATATTTTAGGAGGTAGTGTTTTACTATGACTGGGTGAGGGTAGAGGACAAGAACTATGGCTACAAGCTTTGTCCAGACTAAAACCTGGTGATGGTAAATTTTGATAGGTCTAAGAGTTTCAGTAGTGAGTTAGATGAGCCTGCCATTTTCGCTTCTAAGGCAAGTCAAGTATTTTACTCGAAAGATCTTAGAAATCCCGGTTGGTGGGTGGTGATACATTCACCAAAGAGATTTAACTTGTCAGGTAGATGAGTTAGATATACCAATGGTTCAATCTACTCTTGAAGAACAACCTCATTTGGAAAATCTTTTGCAACGATATGTCCCTGCTTAGATATTGGAATTAAAGATTGAGCTTATCCAACCATGTATATTCTTTTAATATTTGTTCCTTCTAGTGTTTTTACTTCGATATTATTGAAGTTTCCAACTTCTTGTTTATGTATTGGTTCTTCGTTTAGGTGCTACTTTTATATTTAGTTCAATATATTTTGTATTGCAATCATATTTTCTGTTTAACTTAATTTACGTGTTGTTTTTGGACCTTTCGATTATTTGCTTAGAATTAGTGTGATGTTATTAAAACATAGTTTAAAATTCTTCCAACTAACCATACATTTGAATTCTAGGCAACTCGATACTATGTCATCAAGTTTTGGTAATGCTACCCTAAGTTCATCACAACCTACATCAAATTTGGCCTCATCTGTATCGTCAGAAGGTGGAGGCCCAAAGGAGAAAAAGAAAATCACAATACAAATTAATGGCTCGGTTGTGGGGAAATATATAAAAGATTTACTGATACATGAGGTTATATAAAAAGTTATATTTCAATTAGCTACACAAACTTTAGCAAAGTGCCACAAAATTTTAAAGATGACATCTGTAATGCTCTTATGGTAAAAATTTTGTTCACACTCTTTATGTTCAATATTATAGCATAAGCTTAATATTTTGCTTTGATAGATTCTTTATGTTTAATATTTATGATTACTATTTTCTTATTAGGGTGATTATGAGCTTGATGTTCCACCAGAAGTGGCTCGTCTATTGCTTGAATCTTCTTGTCGCAAAAGTTTAGGACTTACAAACACACTTTACGGGAGCATTATCTAAGAAAAAATATTACTGAATTGCTAAAAGGTGTTGATCCTAATATTTGGAGGAAGTTTGTAGAAAATGAGTGTGATCAAAAAAAGGAGGAGGAGTATGAGCGAAATGCTAAAAATTGGAGTAAGCGGGAGTTCTCCCATTGTATCGGACGACGTACATATGCCCAAAAGAAATACATGTTGGTTTGCTTCAACCCTTATGCTATACAAACTCGTGATTTACCATTATTATATATAAAAAACTCGTGATTTACATGCTAGTTTGCTTCCGTTGTCAGGTTGATTCATGTCAATGCAACATTGATGATAACTGCACTAAAGTTAGATGTTTAGCATCAATTGATACAAGGTCAGTTAAGTTCCTGTTAGTTTAACATCAGTTGATACAAGGTTATTTGATACAAGGTCAGTTAATTTCCTGTTAATGATAACTGCTCTATAGTTATATATACACTAATAGTTTTGCTTATGGTTAGTTAAGTTCTTGTTGGTTTATTTGACTTTTGATTCTAAAAGGCTTATTTGAACTTTTTGTTTGTTCCCGCCTTGTATAGTTTGTCCGTTAGGTGAGTATAGGTGCAATCAAAGGTGATTATCCTAGACTCCATCACCATAATAGGTGCACTCAAGTAAAACCATACTAGATAGTGTAGAGCCTAAAAATCAAGTTGCGCCATGTTTTTATTACCTAACAATCAAGTTGCGCCCCAGAAATCAAGTTACGCCACTGTTTTGAAGCTTGAAGGATCAAACTGCGCCACTGATTAGGTTGTGCCTGACAACAGACTGCGTCCAAATCATATTGCGCCCAAGCCTACGTGGCGTCTAATATTAATTGCCATCATTGCCTGACAGCACTGACAGATGACGGCATGATAAACGAAGAAAATCTCTTCGAATCCCTCACAGCGTGCCGCTTGAGAAGATTTGATTGACTGCTATCCTGCATACCCTTCAAGTTGAGCCTAGACGCAATCCGAATAAATTCCTTGCACACCCTGCAAGTTGCGCCTAGGCGCAATCTGAATAAATTCTTCTCATGCATTCAAAAGCTGCCACATGCCTATGCACTAAGTTGCGCCTAGGCGCAACCCAATCAGGCGCAGTTTGACTTGTTGACTGAAGCTCGCGCAACCTGATAAAGTTGAGACAACTTACATTCTAAAGCAGGATGACGTGGTGCACATGCCACTAATCTCTCAAAATGTGTCCACTACTCTGTACACGACCATGCGCATCTCAATCACATAATGCCACGCGTCTAAATATAGTTAGTACACGATTGTTTTACTGAATATAAGTTGGCACAACCCAAAGTGGCACAGTTGAGCCTCGTGTACATCAAAATAACTGCTAAAACAGTTATTTTTATAACTCTATAAATAGAGTTTCCAATCATTGTTAAAGCATCACAGAGATCAGGAACTCTTGCAAAATTGCTGCTGCATTCTCCAGAGGCTCTAGTCTTTAAGTTCACATAGTCCAAAGGATAAAGTGATCATCTTCTGATCAGATTCCTAAAGTTGTACTTCCCCAGAATTTATTGTACTTTATACGATTCTTTCTAAGTTTGTTATAAACTTTTTTTTTGTAAATAAAATGGCGACTCTGCTAGGGACGATTTCTCCTCCGATAAGAAGGTGACAACTCAATGTGATGCTGCGTCGATCGGCAAGACGCAGAAGACTCTAGTTGTTCAAGTCAACCAGACAGCCTATGAAGATATGATCAACAAGAAGAGCAACAAGCGTACTGTGGCTATCACCAAGAACAAAACTGTATGGACTCTTAAGACTTCTACAGTTGTTGTTGCTAGGCGCAACCTACCTCTGTTGCCCAGGCACAACCTACTCGCTCTATTGCCAACGCACAGTCCACTCTTCCTACTGCCAAGGCACAGTCCACTACTTCTGCTGCCAAGGCGCAGTCCACTTATGCTGCTGCCAAGGCACAGTCAACCCATCTTTCTACTAAGGCGTAATCTATTGCTAAGGTGCAACCAGTAGCCCATATGGCTATGGCAAAACCTAAGCACTCAGTTGTCCAGGCACAGTTTACTCACCATGCTGCTCTAGCACAACCCAAGGGAACTAGTCTTTTGGCTATTCCCTCCTCCAATTCTCCAGTTCTGAACTTAGAGAAACAATGTTCTAGTACCAAATCTAGACAGAACAAAGGGAAGGGTCCTTTGACACTTCCTTAATTGGCGCAACCTATGCCTAAGATGGTCTCACAACAAAATAGAGGAAAACGCTTTTTAGCTAACCCTCCACAAAATAAAGGAAAGTACCCTTTGGTCTTTTCTCAATCTTTCCTAGTCTATGACTCAGAGGAAGATATATCAGATTCCATTCCCTTAAACAGAGGTCTTCAAATCTCTGCTAGGGGAAGGAATACTGATCAAAGAGGCATCTTGCCTACCCCTATCGGGACTGCTCAAGATCTTCCAACCTAGAATATTTTAAGATCCAAGCAAGAAAAATTGACGGTATCTCAAACAGAGGCATCCGGAGCAGAATTCTCTGATTTGCGCGCTTATCTCAATAGGCGTCAATCAGTATCAACTTCGGTGAAACGCAAGAATCCTATGCCAAAGGCCAATTTGTACCAGAAACAAAAATTTGAAAAGAAGGACCCAATCACTTATGCTAATGAGTTAAGTACTTCTTTGTACACTCACAGAACTAAGCATCTTAAGAACAGGAGACATGTTCCTAACATCATTAAGGAATATGTTTGTCCGACTTCTTCTCGTCCTATAGTGGTGAATGATCTCCAGGAACATCTTACACAAAGACTGGAGATCAAAGAGATGTCTCACTCACCTCTAAATCACTCATCAGAATGCCACTGCCTTCATAAAGTGGTCATCAAGTGTTGTTGCCAATCAGCTAAACGATCTATCTTCGATCGTCTAAACTATACTTCACATCCTGAACCTATGACGGGAGATGAAGACGAGCTATTATATGCTTCTGTCAATATGACTTCCCGAGACACTGGGGGTAGAAAATCCTCAAAGCGTGGCTCGTCTCGTAATCCGAGTCAGCAATACTTGAGAAAACTCCATGAATCCAGTGAAAGTGCGTTTCAACATACTAGATCAAAAGATCGTAATTCGGGTCAAGATGTCTTCAATCAGGAAGATCTTCCCATTACTCATCTAGAAGAGGATTCTTTGTCTGATTTTGATGCAGATAGTGAAATCTCGGTACAAACTATCTCATCAATAATGGCAAGAGAGGTTACAGCATAAGCCATTACAGAAGACCAAGATGCTTCTAGTTCAGCCAGTCAAGAGCAACAAATTGCTGCACTGGAAGAAAATTGAAGACCATGGCAGAAATGGTCGCAAGTATGCACACTATAATCGTGGCCCAACATGCAGTACCACCGGTTATAAATCCTGCTACTAATCCTGAGCTCATAGCATCTTCTGTACCGATTAATGTTAGTCTGGGGGTACCTCCTCCTTAGGTTGCTTCTGTACCAGTTTAACCTGTTCCTAGTCAGTCTGGTGCTGGGGTGGTAGTTACTATGTTGTTCCTCCTCATAACAATTCAAATCAGCCTACCAATTCCCAGACATCAAGAGATGCTAATAAGGCTGTAAAACTCTTACACACTCAGTTTGAGACCTTCAAGCATAAGGATGGTCTACAAAGACTTGGGATAAAATAACCTTATCCTGCAGAATGGAAGGAGGTTCAATTTTCTCCTAAATACAAGCTTCCAACCATTATGATGTTTGATGGCAACACTTTTTAAAGTCAGTACATCAATCACTTTGAAGTGATGACTGACCAATTGCAGCCAAATGATGCTCTCCTTACCAGAGTGTTCATCGGTTGTTTAGCCGGTGCAGCATACGACTGGTACCGTAGCTTGCCTGATGGCTGCATAACTTCTTTTGCTAGTTTCAAGCAAATGTTCTTGTGGTGACTGATCTCTAGGAACATCTTACACAAAGACGGGAGATCACAGAGATGTCTCACTCACCTCTAAATCACTCATCAGAATGCCACTGCCTTCATGAAGTGGTCATCAAGTGTTGTTGCCAATCAGCTAAACGATCTATCTTCGATCGTCTAAACTATACTTCACCTCCTGAACCTATGACGGAAGATGAAGACGAGCTATTATATGCTTCTATCAATATGACTTCTCGAGATACTGGGGGTAGAAAATCCTCAAAGCGTGGCTCGTCTCGTAATCCGAGTCAACAATACTTGAGACAACTCCGTGAATCCAGTAAAAGTGCGTTTCAACATACCAGATCAAAAGATCGTAATTCGGGTCAAGATGTCTTCAATCAGGAAGATCTTTCCATTACTCATCTAGGAGAGGATTCTTTGTCTGATTTTGATACAGATAGTGAAATCTCTGAACAAACTATCTCATCAATAATGGCAAGAGAGGTTACAGCATAAGCCATTACAGAAGACCAAGATGCTTCTAGTTCAGCCAGTCAAGAGCAACGAATTGATGCACTGGAAGAAAAACTAAAGACCATGGCAGAAATGGTCGCAAGTATGCACACTATAATCGTGGCCCAACATGCAGTACCACCGGTTATAAATCCTGCTACTAATCCTGAGCTCATAGCATCTTCTATACCGGTTAATGTTAGTCTGGGGGTACCTCCTCCTCAGGTTGCTTCTGTACCAGTTTAACCTGTTCCTAGTCAGTCTGGTGCTGGGGGTGGTAGTTACCATGCTGTTCCTCCTCATAATAATTCAAATCAGCCTACCAATTCCCAAACATCAAGAGATGCTAATAAGGCTGTAAAACTCTTACACACTCAGTTTGAGACCTTCAAGCATAAGGATGGTCTACAAAGACTTGGGATAAAATAACCTTATCCTGCAGAATGGAAGGAGGTTCAATTTCCTCCTAAATACAAGCTTCCAACCATTATGTTGTTTGATGGCAGCACTTTTTAAAGTCAGTACATCAATCACTTTGAAGTGATGACTGACCAATTGCAGTCAAATGATGCTCTCCTTACCAAGGTGTTCGTCGGTTGTTTAGCCGGTGCAGCATACAACTGGTACCGTAGCTTGCCTGATGGCTGCATAACTTCTTTTGCTAGTTTCAAGCAAATGTTCTTGTGGTGACTGATCTCCACGAACATCTTACACAAAGACAGGAGATCACAGAGATGTCTCACTCACCTCTAAATCACTCATCAGAATGTCACTGCCTTCATGAAGTGGTCATCAAGTGTTGTTGCCAATCAGCTAAACGATCTATCTTCGATTGTCTAAACTATACTTCACCTCCTGAACCTATAACGGGAGATGAAGACGAGCTATTATATGCTTCTGTCAATATAACTTCCCGAGACACTGGGGGTAGAAAATCCTCAAAGCGTGGCTCGTCTCGTAATTCGAGTCAGTAATACTTGAGACAACTCCGTGAATCCAGTGAAAGTGCGTTTCAACATACCAGATCAAAAGATCGTAATTCGGGTCAAGATGTCTTCAATCATGAAGATCTTTCCATTACTCATCTAGGAGAGGATTCTTTGTCTGATTTTGATGCAGATAGTAAAATCTCTGAACAAACTATCTCATCAATAATGGCAAGAGAGGTTACAGCATAAGCCATTACAGAAGACCAAGATGCTTCTAGTTCAGCTAGTCAAGAGCAACAAATTGCTGTACTGGAAGAAAAACTGAAGACCATGGCAGAAATGGTCGCAAGTATGCACACTATAATCGTGGCCCAACATGCAGTACCACCGGTTATAAATCCTGCTACTAATCCTGAGCTCATAGCATCTTCTGTACCGGTTAAAGTTAGTCTGGGGGTAACTCCTCCTCAGGTTGCTTCTGTACTAGTTTAACCTGTTTTTAGTCAGTCTGGTGCTGGGGGTGGTAGTTACCATGCTGTTCCTCCTCATAACAATTCAAATCAGCCTACCAATTCCCAAACATCATGAGATGCTAATAAGGCTGTAAAACTCTTACACACTCAGTTTGAGACCTTCAAGCATAAGGATGGTCTACAAAGACTTGGGATAAAATAACTGTATCCTGTAGAATGGAAGGAGGTTCAATTTCCTCCTAAATACAAGCTTCCAACCATTATGCTGTTTGATGGCAGCACTTTTTAAAGTCAGTAAATCAATCACTTTCAAGTGATGACTGACCAATTGCAGCCAAATGATGCTCTCCTTACCAGAGTATTCATCGGTTGTTTAGCCGGTACAGCATACGACTGGTACCGTAGCTTGCCTGATGGCTGCATAACTTTTTTTGCTGGTTTCAAGCAAATATTCTTGGAACGATTCTATGAGGGAGTCAACGATATGTCGATGTCTGCCCTTATCAAAATTAAACAAAGGCACAATGAATCCATAGAAAGTTTTATTGAAAGATTCTATCGAGAGGCACTTAAAATGCCTTTAGGAACTCCATTTGCTGTAACAATAGACACTTACAAATCAAACTTGTTGCCTATTATCAGCGTGTAGACGGGATCAACACAATTCCAAGATTGGCCTTCTTTTATTGTGAATGCCAAGGCGGCAGAAAGCGCTACGAAATTCAAGCAGTTAAGAGTTCAGAGGAATCATCATAACCAAGATGAACATTCTACACCCGGTGGTAATAATCGCCAGAACAACCGCAAGGGTAAAGAAACATCGGCCATCAATCTCAAGGGCAAGGAGTCATTGGCTGTTAATGTTGCTCAGACGGCACCTACTCCATCAGCACCACCACAGAAAGCACCTCGTCCAAGAGAAGAGTATTCTTTTGACGAAGATGATATTATGAGCATATTCGATTGCTTAATCAAAAGCAATAAAGTTCAACTGCCAGAGGCAAAACGACCCGAAGAAGTAGGTAAAATTGACTACCCTAAATATTGTGTTTATCAAAGATTTATAGGGCATCCAACTCGAGCATGCTACGTGCTCAAAGGCAAAATCTAGGAAATGGTCAACTCTGGTATAGTTACTCTCCAGCAGGATGAGAAGACAGTGACAGCTAATGATGTTTTTGTGCAATTTGGTGACTTTCTACCATAACTTGTACAAGATAGTGTTGTCCCTATCCCAAGGGCTACTCTAGAGATCGTGAATCTCCCACCTTCCCAAAATAAGGGTCTTGTTCCGCTGTCAACTGACAAAGGAGAAGTCATGTGGATTCATCCAGATCTGGTAGGAGATTTTGAAGCGCCTTCTCATTCCAATCAAAAGAAGCGCTCCAAAACTAAACCAAAGAGCTGCAACATGGTATCCTTTGAACCGATAGTAGAAGAAGAAATTTTAATCGACACCAGATCTGGAAAACCTTATCTTCGGGAATATTCCAAAACTCAAGAGAATTCTGCCCCATCTCCTGATGCTCCTCCTACATCATCTTTCCCTGCTGAGAATATACCATCTACATCCTCACCGATAGTGGAACCAACTCCTCCCAAACTGACATCAGCAGATAAGGAAAAACAACCCGTCCGCTTTGACAAAGCATTGAAGAAGTCCTCATCTCTTGGACTTGAGAAGCCATATAATTTTGACATATTGGCTCAATTGGCCAATACTCTAGCAAGATTGTCAATCTTTGAACTTTTACATCTCTCAAAAGAAACTCGAGAAACGTTAAGTGAAGCCTTGATGCAGGCTGATGCCTGTCTTACTCTCCTCAAGAAGCCTGAAAAAGAGCCTGTCAACTGTACATATTGTCATAGTGTATTTGAATTAATGCCCAACATTACTTTTATACAAGATGACATGCTTTTGGAAGACAATCGTCATGATCGTCCTCTCTACTTCACGGGATATGTGGACACCATGAAAGTCGATCGCATTCTGATTGATCCAGGGTCTGCTCTTAGTATCATGTCGAAATCCTTGTTGGATGCTTTGAAGATCCCAGTGCATAATCTTTCTACAACTATCACTACCATCTTGGGGTTCAATCAAGGAAGAAGTGAACCTTTGGAAAAGATACGCCAGAAACATCAAATCAGCAATATTCGTACAAAGGTGACTTTCTATGTGATTGATAATCATGGTTCATACAATGCTTTACTTGGAAGACCATTCCTCCACGAACACAACATTATACCTTCTACTCTTCATCAATGTTTCAAATATGTGGATGGCAATGGAGAAGTCCAGAAAGAAGTTGCAGATCTGAATCTTTTCAAGGGGTCAAAGCGTACTGCAACGACACTCGCATGTACAAAGAGGAATTCATAAAGGTGGTATTGGCAATGGATACTGATGAAGAGCAGAAAGGCGTGTCGAATGATACCCTGGTTAATTCTTGTCAAAGGGCACACTTCCTATCCTCAGTCTTCCAAACCATTAACTATCTACCTTCCTTCTCACAAGAAACAGCCTCCTGGTGTTAGTCAGAAACAAAAGGAGCTCACCTCTTCTGAGCCACTTGTAACTGACCTTCGTCGTAAAAAGCTCCCTCCTCCTTCTCGCTCTTCTTCTCCGTCTCTGGTTATCAATCTGACTAAGCCTGTTAAGGCTAAAGGTCCTATTGTAAATGATGGTGTAAAAATCAATAAAACATCTCCTTTGCAGTATACTGATATCTCTTATTATACTCAATGTTATTTGCATATGCTAGATAGCTTTAAACCACTTACAATAGGAGTTGTATCATCTCTACGAAATATGGTATCATTGGATTCAATACAAGAATCATACTTTTCAGTACCGTCTCGAAAGAAAGGCGAAATGCCTATACTTTTCAATAAACGAGAAGAACATAAAATCATTCTTGACAACGATAATAAGGATGATACAGGAAGGTTACAATTACGTCGCTATATCCATAATCCAAGGCAATCATCCGTAAAATAGGCTATGATTTCATAACTGGTCTTAATAGCGACAAAGGAAGGCGAACTCCTATTCGTATTTCTGTTCCAAAAGGAAAATCATAACAATATTATAGTAAATCGAAGCGGAGATTAGGTTATACTTTACCACTTCCGACTCCAGAACCTTCTGAATTCGATGAAGAAGAATGATTTAACTCTTCTGATTCTATCTCATGGGATTCTGATACCAGTATTGGCCATGTTCATCGGGTAACAGTATCTTCTAACATGGTGTCTGCTGAGTTCTCAGAAGATGACGAAGATGATATTGAATAATCTCCTGAGTAGACCCTTGGGCACAAAGAATGGACAATCAGTAGAAACTCCGTTTTGAACAAAGAGAACCACCTACTGAGGATCAACTAATTCAAATCGATGTTGGAGAGAAAGATGTGCCACGACCGATCTTTATTAGCAAAAATCTTCCAGAAGATAATAAACAAGAACTAATTCACCTCATTCGTGAATATATTGATGTCTTCGCCTGGAGTTATGAAGCTATGTCGGGATTAGATCCTCAAGTTACAACGCATAAACTTAACATCTTGCCTAATGCTAAGCCAGTCAAACGACAGCAACGACGATTCAAGCCTAAGATAATGGATGCGATAGACGATGAAGTCAAAAAGCTCATCGCTTGTGGTTTTATCAAAGAAGAACAACATCCTGATTGGGTAGCCAACATTGTACCAGTTTTAAAAAAGATTAAAAAAGTTTGGGTATGCATAGACTTTCGGGATCTCAATGTTGCTTGCCTTAAAGATGAATTCCTTCTCCCAATTACTGATGTCATGATTGACAATACTTATGGATTCGAACGAATCTCTTTCATGGATGGGTTTTCTGGATACAATCAAATCCAGATGAATCCTGAAGATGAAAAATATACTATATTCCGTACTCCTCGTGGAGTATACTGTTATACAGTCATGCCTTTCGGTCTTAAGAACGTAAGTGCAACTTGCCAGCGGGCTATGAGTACTATCTTTCGAGATCATTTACGAAAGACCGTTGAATGCTATGTAGACGATATTACTGTCAAAAGTCGTCTAAAGGAAGATCACATTCAAGATTTAAGAACTACTTTCAATCTAATGCGCCAACATCAACTCAAAATGAACCCCACAAAGTCTTTCTTGGGTGTCTCTAGTGGTAAATTTCTTGGATTCGTCATTACCTCTAAGGGTATACACGTTGATCCCGAGAAGATCAAAGCCATTCAAGAGATGTGTCCTCCACGTAACCTAAAACAGCTAAGAGGATTCTAAGGTCGACTTGTGTACATCAGGCGGTTCATTTCGAATTTATCTGGACGTTGCATACCATTTACTCAGTTAATGAAGAAAGGTGTATCTTTTATTTGGACAGAATAATATCAACAAGCATTTGATGATATAAAGCGGTATTTGATGAATCTACCGGTGCTAGTGCTACCGATTTCAGGAATACCCTTCTTGATGTATGTCCAAGCGATGGACCATTCATTGGGAGCGTTGCTGGCTCAGAAGAATAAGGAAGGTCATGAACAAGCCATCTACTACCTTAGTCGAACGATGATTGGAGCTGAACATCGTTATAGTCCGGTAGAGAAGGAATGCTTAGCCTTAATATTTGATGTTCAAAAGATAAGACATTACATCATCGGCCAAACTATTTATGTTATATCTCGAGTCAATCCTCTTAGAGCCTTAATGAAGAAACCCAGTACACTCAACTCTAGACTTGCTACATGGGCTATATTATTAGCACAATATGATATGGACTATGTTCCCCAAAAGTCTGTGAAAGGCCAAGTACTAGCTGATTTCTTAGCAGCTCATCCTGTTCCCAAAACATCTAAACTTTATGATGAGATTCCAGACGAAACATTGGAATCAAATATAATCTCAGAAGAATTTCCAACTTGGCGGTTGTTCTTTGATGGAGCTTCTAGAATTGGACCCGCAGGCACCCTTGTTGTTGGAGTAGGAATTGTTCTTGTTTCACCAGATGGATTAGCTATTCAGAGAGCTTATTCTTTGGATGAGTCATGCTTCACCAATGTAGCAGAATACATTGCTTTGCTCATTGGACTCCAATTAGCTAAACAACTGGATATTGAATATCTTGAAGTATATGGCAATTTTAAGCTGATTGTTAATCAGGTTAGATGCATATATAAAGTCTGACATCAAGATCTGGTACCATATCATGAAGCAGCAATCAGAATAGCTTCTTTATTTAAAGGGTTCTTTATCGAACATGTACATCGAGCATGCAATACAGAAGCTGATGCCTTAGCTAACCTAGCTGCGGTATTGGCAGTTCCAGTCAAAAGATAACAAATGGTTATTATCTCTAAAGAGAACTATTTTGTATTAAAAATAACCATAACATTAAATTCAGTAATTCAACTGAAGTCAATGTCATTAGCGAAGACTGGAGAGCACCTTTCATCGATTTTGCAGTACATGACATATTACCAGAAGATCCTAAGGAAGCTACAAGTATTCGTCGCCGATCGCTTCGATTCTATTATAATCATACCACCAAAACTCTTTTTCGAAGAACTTTTGATGGATTACTTTTGAGATGTCTTGCTGGTGATGAAGCAAAGCAGGTATTATGCGAAGCTCATGATGGCGTTTGTGAAGCACATCAGCCCAGTCCCAAATTACAGGATCGTATCCGACGTATGGGCTATTACTAGCCCTCTATGGTATCAGATGCCATTCACTATGCAAGAAAATGTCGTTCATGTCAGATTCATGCAGACTTCATTCACCAACTGTCAGAATTTCTTCACCTGACTGCTGCCTCATGGCCTTTCGAAGCTTGGGGCATGGAGATAATTGGCCCTATCAATCCTCCTTCATCTAAAGGACATCGATTCATCTTGGCTATAACCGATTATTTCTCTAAATTGGCTGAAGCTATACCTTTAGCTAAAGTGAAGACTAGTAGTGTCATCAACTTCATCAAACATCATATGATATACAAATTAGGTGTACCTCATCGAATCATCCATGATAATAGGCCATAATTCGTTATCCAGAAGTTTAATAGGTTCTATGATGATAACAAAATCAATAATGTTGCTTCTACGGCCTATAATCCTGCAGCTAACGGGTTAGCTGAAGCATTCAATAAAACTATTATCAAACTCCTTAAATAGTTTGTTTCTATTAACAAACATAATTGGAGTGAGAAACTTAGAGAATGTCAATGGGCTTATCGTACTACAGTCCGTATCCCATAAGTTGTACACCTTTTTCTCTGGTATATGGATCTGAAGCTATCTTACCGCTGGAAATTCAAATTCTATCCTTGAGAATTGTCATTGCTAATGAACTTACTACGAAAAATAATGATCGACTCCGGCTTCAAGAATTGGAGGCGCTCGATGAGAAAAGGCCACTGGCCCAACAACATATTGAACTTTATCAAGCCTGGATTTCAAAAGATTTCAATCGTAAAGTCAAAGTGCGAACATTTCAGGAAGGCGAGCTAGTTCTTACGGTCAGACATCCTATGACTATGACTCACATGAGCAAAGGCAAGTTCGAGGCAAAATAGGAAGGTCCGTATGTAATAAATAAGGTTTTCCCAAATGGAGCCTATCAACTAACAGATATGGATGGCAGAGTTGCTATGATGCCCATCAATGGCCAATTTCTTAAGAAATATTATGTATAAAAATAACTTGTTACTTCATTTCAGAGAAATAATGTAAATAAAGTTCATTTTATTCAAAAGCAGAAAAGAGTTACATAATATTAAGGATGGGGATGAGGACCCGATCCTTCTTGATTGAATACATGATTGGCCAGTAATTCAAACATTTTGTTGTCTGAACACACTATCAATTCATAGGCAGCCTCCCTTACTGCTTCTTCTTCGGCAGTCTTCCCAGGCTCCACCAGTTTGGCAATCAAATCCTGTTCTGGTACAGAAACAGTCGAGCCTTCACCCACTTCTTTCTGAGGAGGCATCGGAAGCTTAGCAGGAGGCGTCTCGGTCATTCCTTCGATCTTCAGAGTGAGCAAATCTTTGGAAGACATTTTTTACAGAAAGAAAAGAAGTTGATGATATCTACGAAAGTTTTGCTCTATTTATAGACAGAACGACTAGATAGTCGGCTTCGAGAACCGATGCGACTTTTACTATTCAAACTAAGTCCAACTGTTCATTCATTCGTTCTCTTCCTCGAGAATCGAGATAACTGTTCATTTATTCCTTCCTCGAGAATCGAGATAGTTGTTCGTTGATTTAGCGTCTCTTCCTCGAAAACTGAAGTGACTGTTCATTCATTCACTTTCTTTGACTTATCATTCATTCATCCATTAATCTTGGCATTTATTGTCTTTTATTTACTTTATTGTAAATAACAGGAATTCACGTCCCCCATACCTCTAAATTCTACATCAGCAACTTGTCACGTCCTTATTACCTCTGATAAAGTTGTCTATTGAAATAACAATATTGCTAAACTTTATATTCAGCCATGTCCATATTACCTCTGAACAGATATAATAAATATTGTTATTTTCTAAATCAAGAAATATATCATGTCCAGTACCTCTGAATATATTTTCTATTCTATTACTTATATCTATAACAAGGTATACAACAAGTAATGGAACCACATAAAAAATTTCTCATTTTTATTTCTATTTGAAAAAAAGAAATACATTGTAATAAAAAGGCAACAAGTTTTGCTCATTCTACTCTGAAGGATAGGTGATAAGTTCTATAATTTGCTTCTTCAGAACTTGAACTCTTTCATCACGAGAATCTAGCACTCTCTACCTGGCTTCAACACTTCCTGATTCAGGATCGAAAGGTTGTAGAGCAGTAGTTTGACATGCTAGTTATTCATTCTGTAGACATTCAAACTCCTCCTTCTGGTGCTTCAGAGCCTCCATTTGATTAACATCAGCTTGGTACAACTGATTTTCTTGTTCTAAGCTCTGCTTGACAGTCTGGAGTTCTGTATGAAGTTGGACAATTTTAGCCTCCAGATCAGCAGCCTTTTTCTCTTCCTCTGCAGCCTTAGTCTTGTGACTCTCAGCAAAAATAGCTGCATCAGCGATTTGGATGTCTAATTCGGAGGATTGTCTAGTGAAAGCTAGCAAAAATACCTCAAAATTGGCTTTACTAGTTTCTGCTTTTCGGTCCATAGCCTCATATTATGTGTTTATTAGTTGCTCGATATCTCCTCTTTTTAGCTCTTTGTAAGATTTAATTGAGCCCTCCAGCTCATTCAAAATATGTTCCAAAAATGTAGCCTAAGCCTCGTCTCCTTGGCTTCGGATACCTCCAATCAAAAATGAAGAGGGAGTTCTGATGGTACTAAAAGGAACATCTTCTCTCTCCATCACTCTATGAACTAGAGGCTCTAGGGATGTAAAGAAGACTCTTGTGAAGGAGGCCACCACGAATTTGTTAGTTGCCACGGCTCCTGGAGTGGCTACTACTTCCGCAGGAGTCTTTACAGTTTTAATTGGTGGAGGAACTTCATCTTGAGCGCTGATATGAGAAGAGCTTTCATCTCCTTCTATAGTCCCTGTGGGTTCTTCTACAAATTACATATGTCATTTATATTAGTAACATATAATGCTGAAGACGGTATGACAAATAGATTATGCTTAGAAATTTACCTAAGCTGGGTACATCACGAGGAGTCTCAAGTGGTTTGACTGTCTCTGACTGAAGCTTTGACAGGGTCTCTGCAGACATAGTAGCCTGACTACTTCCCGCTCCCGATTCAGTCTGAAGTGGCAGAGTTATTTAAGTTTGATTTACTAATCCTGTTGCCACTCCAGACGTCTCAAGTTTATCAGTGATTATGGGTTCATCGATCTCAGGAGGATTGATATGTTCTTCATCGATAACTGCATTCTCCTCGTCTTCAGCAGTTGAGGGATCTTCATCAGCTGAGAGTTCCTGAGGTGATGGTGCATTCACTAAAATGTTATTCCAATCATCATCATATGTTCCATCACCAAAGTCACAATTAGCCAAGGCTTCGATCATCGCCTCTTCAGAATGAGTAGACTCTTGAGCTTTCGGAGTATCTTGTGGAGACAAATCCTTCTTTGGAGAGGTAGCTTCTGGACTCATAGAAGTTGGAGATGGAACTGTTATCCCCGCAGCAGCAAGTACATTTGCGGGAATACGTACAGTCATATTTTCTAATCTCGAAGCTTCTACAGTGGTACTAGAAGGCTGGACATCTGTTGAAGTAACTAATGCAAAGAAAGAGATCAATTTAAAAAACATCTTTTACAGAAAAATTGATATATTTGAGTATATCACAATTTTGATATTACCTTCTTGAGATGGTATTTCTTCAGCGATTACCAACTTTCTCTTGTCCTCTCTGTGAGATGATGCGACCGGCTCTACAGCAGCTCCAGTGCGATCACTCTCCGGATCAATCAAAGAAGTAGATGTTCCTCCTTCTATAACTCTCCCTGTTTTTGAATAGAAGAAGGAGTGATGTCCTTCTCTCCAAAGGAAGAACTAAGGAGCATCTGTTTTGATTGAGAACGAGTTATTCTCGTGGTCGTTGGTTCATTGATAACCAGTGATGTTATTATCTTCTTCTCCGGAGCCTTTGGAGATTCGGGTCTATTATCCCGCTGAGAAGGTACCGTCGTCTCCTTAGTCTTTCTTTTCTTCAAACGCTTAGTAGAGGATTTCTCTTTTTGTACCTTTATGGATACGTCCAGAGGATCTTGAACTTGATCAGCATAGTTCATTAAAATTGATGCCTCCAGTAGTGGATCTGCAAGATCTTTGTCTTCTACATCCCGAAAAGAGTGAGCAGTGTGTTTTCCCTATTTGGATCTTTTTTCAGTTACGAAACTGTGTGTAGGATGGAAGTTTTCAGCAAATGTGTTTGCTGAAGTATAGAAGTTTGCGTATGTATATAACATATGCGGGCCTTGTGGAAGATTGTAGGACATGGAAAATATAGCTTTTGTGCCCCGGGCGTTGTAATAGCTCCAGGCCCTAGCCTCATTGATGAGGTAACCCTTGGCCTGCAGGCAAGTGGTGGCATTACCCCCATGAAGCTGATCATATCCGAACTGTCGTACAAATCGACTTGGCAAGTACGGTTCCAAATAGCACTCTTCTTGGAATCTGTAGACCAGGTGAGAGGGACGGATCTCCTTCAGCCACGAAAAGATGGGTGGGCTTAAACGGAGTGATTATGCAGTCAAATCCATCATTTGTGGAGACATAGCTTCATACCTATGAGGAGGCCCGACATACTGAAAGCTCCATCCCGATCTACGATTCAAGGCAAATCTACACTCTAAAAGAGCAGTATATTGCCAGTGAGTGCTAGAAAAGCGTCTGATGAAGTCTCCATCGACAGTTCCCGTATCAGGGTTCATCAAACAGGGATGGTGAAGCAATAGCCATCCGAATAGATATGTGTATGGCATCTCAGTACGGGGGAAATCTTGCCTCGCCGCTTTGTCATTTAGCATGGTCTGTACAAAAGAACGCAACCCTGCGTTCAAGCGGCAGGTCATGGCTGATAAGAGATCCATATTGTATCCAAAGACAAGACGTGCTGCAACAAACAGGACACCCTAATGGAATCTGTCGACTGCACTGGCTCCTGGAACTATAAATCGCCGTAGCCATAAAGATAGAAAATCTGCTAGTTGGGCCTCTTGAAACATGGATCTGTAACCCTGTCTAAGGTAACTTTGGAGAGTGTCGCCAGCCTTGAACGGATGCAAATCCTCATCCAGCGTGACATCTCCATGATCATGTTGCTCCATCAGATATTGCATGTCGCTCTGATTGAAGGGTTCAAACAAACGAGGAGCACATGCTTGACTTTCAAGTGGCTTGTCCTCCCGTGCATGACCCAAGAAGAGATATAGCATCCACTTTGTGGTATAACAAGTACCCGCAGTGGCACTTTTGTAGTAGAGCGAGCAGATCTTATAGTGACACAGTAATTCTTGGAAAACTACGATTATTTGAGGGTTCTCCTCTGCCATAGCATCCAATTCATCATTTGTGGGCACATACTCTTTGTATGGATTATCGTCCATTGGTAGGTGAGAGAGATATTCCATCTCATGAAGAGAAAATCCTATTTCTCCATAAGGAGTCATGAAAGTCCCATTGCTTTTATTGTACCTCTCTACTAGAGCCAAGAACATATGAGCGTTCGGGCGAATGCCCTATACTGTAGTCCAGATAGCATTGTAGAGACCCAGATCAAGGAGCTTGTCCTTGAATTGATCTAAAATCCAAATAGACAAGCTGCTCCAGCGCTTCATCTCTGGGTTAACCAGACCTGTCATACGTATAGCGCGATCTGGATATCTTCCTTCAACTTTTGCAAATGTATTTGCAAAAATGGGTATTATGACCGGAAGGAGCGGGGAGGAATCCTCGGGAAGGATGTAGCTTGGCTTCAAACCTCTTAAATGTGTACCGTACTTTCAGAAGTACTGAAAAAGATATCCTTGTTCTTCGGACCCAGTCTGTAATAGATTTTGCCGATCCTCGCCTGCTGAATGGGAGTCAGATCCCATGACATTCTTCTGGGATAGATTGCAAATTCATATTGAGATAAAGCCATAGACCTCGATATTTCTGTAAGGTATATGACTTTTTCTTCACACTTGAATATTCTCTGCTCCTTTCTTGTCTTGGGCTGGGAAGTCTTCTTGATGGCATCTCCAAATAGAAAGGCAGGTTTCTTGTGGACCACAGTATCCAGACTTTCAAAAGGCTCTCCGTTCATTAAGTTCAACAAAGTTTGGTTCTCTTGAGCCATGAGGAGAGTTCTTCATGCTTCAGGACCGTCGTATTGAGGGAATGTGACATGAGACAAATTCTTCTTGTACTCCGGGATATTGAATGCTGAAGCAAATCTTTCAGCATTAGGGTCTTCCCTAAGATCAACTACAAAGAAATACATGAACAAAAATTAGAAGCAACAAGAGTGATAATTAAGTTGTACAAACTATTAAGTTGCACAAACATCATAGGTTGCGCCAACAATTAAGTTGCACAAAATCCTGAGTTGCACGACATTCTGAGTTGCACAACATCTTATGTTGCGCAACAATTAAGCTGCGCAACATCTTATGTTGCGCAACATTCTGAGTTGTACAACATACTGTGTTGCGCGAAACTTAAGTTGCACAACATCTCAGGTTGCGCCACACACTGGAATGCGCCTCAACTTAGTTGTGCAATATTTTTTATTACATAAAAGCTAAGTTACACAACAGCATGCACAACACAGTTCGTAAGAATGAACAGTGTTCAAATAAAGGAACCACACCCTAAGAAGGGGTGGCGCAAAGTTTGTGATGCGCCACATTCTAAAAAGAGGGGCTCAAGTTAATATGAGGATCAAATCTGCTTCGGTGTTCGTCCTTGATCAACTTCCAGTGCTGGGTTGGCAATCTCTCGTCGGGAAGAGGGCATTGCATACTGAGGCGCACGAGTCGACGGAGCACGAGTCGAAGGGGCGGCGACACCCTTTCCTTTGTCAGCGGCGGTCTTCTTGGGGGCCATGACGTCGAGAGAATAGTTGGAGAAGAAGGTCGCAAGGATTCAAAGAAGATTAGAAGCAAATGTAAAGAGTTACAATCAGCTAATCAAGGGTTATTTATAGCCTAAAAGACAGAATCCTAACAGTCACCTTAAGTTGCGCATAGAAAATTGTAACGGTTTACAACAGATTGTGCGAGATAGGCGCAACTTGACTCAGTCATTATCATGATTCAAAGTAATTTAAAGTTTTGTAAAATTTCAAAATTCAAAAACTTTGAAGGGGGGTCTTTGTAGAGCCTAAAAATCAAGTTGTGCCATATTTTTATTACCCAACAATCAAGTTGCGCCCCAGAAATCAAGTTGTGCCACTGTTTTGAAGCTTAAAGGATCAAACTGTGCCACTGATTAGGTTGCGCCTAACAACAGACTGCGCCCAAATTACATTATGCCCAAGCCTACATGGCGTCTGACATTAATTACCATCATTGCCTGACAGCACTGACAGCTGACAGCACGATAAACGAAGAAAATCTCTTCGAATCCCTCAAAGCGTGCCGCTCGAGAAGATTTGGTTGACAGCTGTCCTGCACACCCTGCAAGTTGCGCCTAGGCACAATCCGAATAACACCCTGCAAGTTGCGCCTAGGCGCAATCTGAATAAATTCTTCTCATACATTCAAAAGCTGCCACGTGCCTATGTACTGAGTTGCGCCTAGGCGCAACCCAATCAGGCACAGTTTAATTTATTGTCTGAAGCTCGTGCAACCTGATAAAGTTGAGACAACTTACATTCTAAAGCAGGATGACATGGTGCACATGCCACTAATCTCTCAAAATGTGTCTACTACTCTGTACACGACCATGCGCATCTCAATCACATGATGCCACGCGTCTAAATACAGTTAGTACACGATTATGTAACTGAATGGAAGTTGGCGCAACATAAGTTGGCGCAACCCAAAGTGGCGCAGTTCAACCTCGCACACATCAGAATAACTGCTAAAACAGTTATTTCCATAACTTTATAAATAGAGTTTCCAATCATTGTTAAAGCATCACAGAGATCAGGAACTCTTGCAAAATTGTTGCTGTATTCTCCAGAGGCTATAGTATTCAAGTTCACATAGTCCAAGGGATAAAGTGATCGTCTTCTGATCAGATTGCTAAAGTTGTACTTCCCCATAATTTATTGTACTTTGTACGATTCTTTGTAAGTTTGTTATAAACTTTTTGTTTTTGCAAACAGATAGCAGATGCCATACTTTATAATGTCTAAGAAAAACACATGGGGAATGCAACATAATTGCAAAGTCACAACTTCCTAGCCGTTTCAAACCAAAATGACAATTTGTATATAAGTTGCATGTCCCTTGATATGTTTTCCCTATAAGTTTTAGGCTAGTAGTATAAATCAATCAATCAATGCAACATAGGACTTATTTGCTTCCGATACGTATGAAGTGTGATGTGTTGGAGTAAACTGGATAATCCATGTTGCACACTTGCTGCACACTCCATGTTGCTTTTGCGGGAATTGCTGCTATTGCAAGTTACAGCTCGAAAGCTGCAGGAACTACTACTTCCCCCAATCTAGTGTCTTGTTAGATTGATAATTGATTAACGTATAATGTCCCTTTTGTAGGAATAAGAAAATTATGAAATATCACTTTTCCGGGTAGATAATTGGCTAGAAGCACACAAACATAAAGGTGGTGAAGTATTGGAGAGTGCAAAATAAAAATATGTAAGCAAGATATCAATTTGTATGCATTTTTCCTTTTTAGCTTAAGTTTTTTTTAATATCGTTTCACAAAATCTCTATAGGAAACAATATTGGCTGCTAAAGGAAGAAACAAGAACAAAAGAACTCTTGAAGATTTCAACAATGATGAGTTAGTAGAAGTATTGGGGAAAGAAAAAATGGGACGGGATCGTGCAATAGGTTCCAATATCTCGAGGAAAAAGCTAACTCGTTTGAGAGTGGCAAAATAAAAACTTGAACAACATAAGAAATCATCTCAATTGATCTCACTTGTAGACTTTTGCATGGATAATTTTGAGGGCTTATGCAGGCTATATTATCAAAGATTACAACAAAGCACCGACAGTTGTAAACTCACCAGTCAGTGACCCTGGTTCAAGTTCAGTGCCTCGCTCTCTTCATTTATCTCAAAACATAGATACTGTTTTTGCCTCGGTTGTCGTATCTCATTTTTCTTGTTCATCACCTGCTGCTACGAGAAACCCCCAAGTTATTTTGTGTAATAAGTTCAGTAAAAAATTGGCAAAAGGGTGTGTCATCACAGATGCTACATCTAATATGTGTCATTTCAAAAAGGTTGGACATGGAGAGAAGAAAGTTTATATTGAGGAAGTGATTGATCCTGATGCTCCTTTGTTCAACCCTCCGCAAGGAGGACATCATACTTTTGCAAGTTTGGTTGAAGGGGGTTTCTAATTTGGCTAGGTTGTTGGTTGGAGTATGTTTGATGTTCTCTATCTTACTTTTATAACTAAATTCTGTGTTTTAGCTATGCTATGGACTATAAAATGTTTTTAATATTAAACACTTTTGTTGGTGTTATTTAGTTTATGTAGATGAACCATATAAGTATTTTGATTATGTTTACCAATTATATTTATGTTTGTCATCTTTGTTATTGTAATTGGATATAACCAAACCTTTTTAACTCCTCTAATGTATTATTTATCTTTGCATTACCAGTCCCAAGCCCGGATAAAGGAGGAGGAAAAATGTTTTATTAATACTTACATTTTTTTTTTACTTCATAATTTCTTCTTTATATCTTCTAAGTCATAATTTGGTTTTCCTTTTTGTCTTTGTTCAGCGTACATTCTCGGCAGACATGGATGAAGGATGGTGGGAAAACCTAGTGCATACTCCACTTCCAGGATAGGCCTAGTGCTCAAAGGATTAAAAGATCATCTCCAACAGGCTTGAAGATTACTCTAAGATCGGTATATTCACTCTGTACACTTCGTAGTGCTACAAAATTTTGTTAATTTCATAAAACAAATTTAGCGTTTCTTATCCAAATGGAACACATAGTACTACCGTTCCTTTTTCACTCTTTGTCTTAATGTGTCATAATAATGAATGAATTTCCCTATACCAAATTGTATTATTTACCACTTCGTCTATGGCCAAAAGGTAGTTTACATTCATATACTAATAAAATCTTGTCCAGATTCAAGACGGGAGGAAACAAACGCTTGAAAAGTGTCTAAAGAAAGAGTTCAGACTAACTATGAACATCACAAGATCGATGATTTCTGGAGACCTGTATGAGGTATATTATATGGGCAGCTTGGTTTTGTTTGCCCGTTCTTTGCGCATATTATTCAGCTAAGCTTTCTGAACTGTCTCGAGTAGGGCATCCGAGCTCTCACCATTGACAAAGACAACACCCCCAAGGTACTCTCTCTCCCCCTCTACACTCTCTGGCTCTTGTTTCTCGCTCACTATAGCTATTCTATTAATCATGATGAGTGGATTATCCCAGATATTCTTGGTAGTAGGCTTATTCTAGAATGAAAAACAAAATATTAAATGAACCTTTCAATGGGTTGGATGCGTGGGTCTGAAAGTGGTACCAATTCTAAAAACTTCACTACGGCCATTTATGTGAATAGGTTCACTTCTCTCAGTTCCTTGGTGTAATAGTTTATTTGTCCTATTTTCAAGTTTTCAATTGAGGCTAAGAAGCTGAAGTGTGTGCCAGACGGAGCCCTACTGCTCACAGCGGTCAATGGAAGAAGGGCTCTTCATGTGGAAGGGGACGAAGAAGAACATCTAATTTTTTTCAGATCTGAACATAATCTAAACTTATTGGGTCGGGTGCAAAGGCTAACGAGTTAGGCTTAAACCCAGATACTGGCTCCTTTATGGCTGGGGATCTTCAACAGTGTAGGCTTGGGCCAAATACTTGTGGCTACATAGATAGGTTTGGGTCATGGGTCATGGGCCTGATAAATTTGGGGTTGAAATTTTATGGACTGGTAAATAGGAAAATACTCACAAAATTTAATGAACGAATAAAATTCAGAACAAATACTCTTAATAATCATAAATAAATTTTGAAAAAAATATTAAAAATAAAATACTCTAACTCTCATATTTTGGGAAAGTGGGCTTACAACATTGAACATTGAAATACCGTATCGAGGATTGCATCGAGTGCACAAGTCAAAGATTATTGAATAGCTGGGGGTGAAGCATGCATATATGCACGAGATAGATCCTGCACGAAAATCACATTTAATATGACAGGAAAAAATGGTAGGCATTCACTTTGTAACAATGCAAGGGTGATTGCGTTGAGCTGATAAGAAGTCATCATGAAACAACACGAGTTATATCTATGCTTACTAGTTACCAATGCGAATCAAGTAGACTATGTTTGCGATGAAGTACATGCTTTACTGATTTCATTGCCATGTACGATCCTAAGGCTATAACATAAAAACCACTAATAAGATGTATGATTCACAAGATTTCTTAATATTGGTTTAGGTGAGTGGGTCTCATTAGTACGTAAGAGTATTAGTACTGATCCCCCACTAGATTGCTTGCAGGATATAAGGAATGGTTTACTCATGGCGTTGCTTCGCTTGGACATGCTGAGGCATAGAATGTCTTATTGTTTTGAGGCATACAAAGGCATTGACGCTCAGACTTACAACACAATAATGCAGCCAAGATATAGAAGACATGATTTATGGAACATGAAATATTATGTGGACTAGAGAGAGATTATGAGTGTTGTAAGCCAATCTGGCAGATTCATTTGAGCTATTGAAAGCCTTTATAATTTTGCACCATATTCAATAAAGACAATTGTTTTGTATACTCTTCGTAACTTCAATATGACTGCTTTCTTTCGCTATAAAATATTATCATTTGAGATAACCATTTAAAGAATTTTTTTCCTTGGCATGTACGAGTGCTACTCCAGAATCGTACGGCAACATGTCCTAGCGAGGACGATCGATTCGGCTGAATCGATACGAGGACGATCGTTTCGGCTGGTTGGGGCATGACATGATGCCCCCGTTTTTACAGATGGAAGAAAAAAGGCCCAGCGCCGGGTCCCAACAACGGAATGCAACATGATGCTGGGGATTTAACATCTTAGGCTCCTTCTAGGCCCTCACAACATCTTCCTACTAAGAGAACAGTACTGCCCCAGCCTATGTGCCAGCAGAAGGCATGAAGATGCGCCACCCTAAATCAAGGCGTGTGCGCATTGACACCCACTAAGCTATTCCCAGTGCTGCACAATAACGGTGCGGCACAGAAGAAAAAGAGAATTGGTCTTCTTCGGAATCTTTCGAGACTACAGACCCATGTGTCAATACTCTGGGCAAGAAGAATATTTGGACTCTTTGTACTTCGTGCCCACAAGTGCTAGTACAAGGAAGTTCAGGACAATACGAGCCTTGTGCACACAGACGTCTGGCCAACCAACTAGCCACCAGCGGGCGCCGTTGATGATATCATGCCCCTGGCAGAAAATTATACGGGACTAGCACATGCGCCTATCTAACCATGCCTATGAGGTGGGTCAATTCTGTAAATCTTCTTCAGATAACCTTAGCCAGGGGTCAAAAGCTTCACACGTTCGCTCATGCTCCTGGTACATCCGATCACGTGTAGATGGCGTAAAAATGGAATTTCCTTCAATAGGCCTCCGAGCATTCTCTGGATTCCCCACTCATCCAGAACCTTTAGCCAAATTATTGAGTTTCGATGTTATCTACTAACGGTTTCCTATCCTCAAGCCCAAACACCAGTAGTTCAATGAGATAGTGATCACATCATGTTTCAAAGTGCTCAAAAATACAAGTACTAACTCACTCACTCACTGTCCTCTCCTCGTAGTCTTTGAGAGTATTAGTGATCATTTAAGCTGGCTTGATCACTCTAAGGCTTCACTGCCTCGACCACCGCTAGTGCAAGAACAAGAATCATTTTCGTGGATTTGCCAAATAGGTGTCATGGTACGATCACACAAGGTGGTCCTCCTCCTCTGGATACCCAAATTTTATTTACTTGTGTTGTATATCTTTAGTTGGTCCTATTTTGTTTTTTTACCCAACTTTTGTCATTAATATAAATCATTTAAGAATAAAACTAAATATTAATCTTAAAAGGGTAAATTGCAAAAAATCCCTCATTAGATTGTCGTCTTTTGCATAGAAAGACCTATTAGCCAAAATTAGCAAATAAGGACCCCGCAATATAGGACTTGCTCAAAAAGGCCCTTACCATCTGATGGAAGTTAGAAATGGCCATTATTGAAGTTTTTTTAAAAAGAAAACCTAAACTACCCCTCCCCTCTTCCATACCAGCCCCCTTCCCTAACCCCCCATTCCGCCGGCCAGTCCCCCCTCCTCCCTCCGGCCAGCTCCCTTCCGTCTCCTCCCCGCCTCCTCCTCCTCCTCCCCGCGTTCCCCTCCTCCCCCACCCTCCTCCTTCTCCCCGTGTCTCCTCCCCACCCTCCTCCTTCTCCCCGTGTCTCCTCCCTGCCCCCTCCTCCTCCCCGCCCCCCTCTTTCTCCTCCCGTACCATCGAGAGAGAGGGGGGAGAGATTCCTCCTTCTACGTCTCCTTCCCGCCCCGCCCCTCTCCTCCGCCCGCCCCCTCCTCCTCCTCCTCCTCCCGGACCACCGGAGAGAAAGAGAGGGGAAGAGAGTAGGAGAGGGGTAAAATGGTCATTACATACCCAACTTAACACCAGTTAACAGAAAAGAGGCATAATGAGCAGATTTTATACTTTAATGAATTTTAAGAGCATGGGATCTTTTTATGCAAAAGTCAAAATCTAACGGAGATTTTTTGTACTTTACCCATCTTAAAATTACTAAGTATGAAAATAAAAATAATCTTAATTATAATATATAACAGTCACTAAACTATACTTTTTTTTTAGAAAATAAATAAAATGAGATCTATTTAATTAAATTTATATACAACAATGCAAATCTGTAAGTTATATATCATAATTTATATAGGCGTAGAATTGTAGGTCTGGTAAGGGTTATACTTGCTGGAAAAGTATGCGAAAAATTGTTCTCCAAACCAAGAGAACTTGGTGACAATGGTGAGGATCTAAGGAAAACCCGCAAACCAATCACGTTCAAATCACACACAATAGCACAACACAAACACAAAGATTTGTACGTTGAAATTTCTATTGGAAAAAATTTGGGACTATCGAAGTCCGACCCAAAAAACCCTTCATTAATTGAACATAGGAAATACATCTACTCTTGTACAAACTCCTCCATCGATACACATAGATCACCACAACCCTTCAAGTATAGTAAAAAGATCACAAGAAGAAAGCGAAAGATTATGGAAATGAGATGACGAGGAAGAACCGATCGATATAAAACTCCTCGGAATGATTGTAGGAGCGTAAAAAGTGCTTCAAAGAAAGAGTCAAAGTGATAGATCATTCCACTCAAATTGATCTACTTTACGCCGCAGAGAGGCTAAATACTTTACGCCCAAGACAAGGCTAATCACTTTACGCCTAAAGTAGGCAGATCATTTTACGCTCGGGTCTACACCCATGATTTTACGCCAAGGACAGATCAGCCACTTTTACGCTGGACAAAGCTGTCAAGTCTCACATTTAATGCAAACTCTGACATGAAGATATCGATGATGGCATATACCACAGATTTCGAAGGGATTTGTTTTATACAGAGACCAATATTGTCGTTTAGTATGTGGATTGAGCTACTTTACGCTCACACTATGGCTTCTTTTACGCACGAAGATTATATGAGTTTTACGTTCGAAAGTCGACGTGTGCGTAAAGTCTATTTGGGCTACTTTACGCTCAAGGTTATTCAATAACCACTTTACGCGGGAAATCTATGACAGGGCTGTTTTACGCCTAGTCCACTGCTTTACGCTCGGAGTACATTGGGTTGTTTTACGCCCTATTCTTCTTCATCAGTTGAGAACGTGTCTGCCTACATGGCTTTCATGCCACACATCTCGAAGAACGTGTGTACGTGCATCCTATTCTTACTGAAATGATGGGACATGTGTCAACATGCAGACGATGACTTCAGTCATGGGTGACAGTTGTTAGCGTAAGATGGAACTTTTGCTGAGTTTTTACGCACAAGAGCCCAAGTCTATAAATAGACTTATTTTCTCATATAACAGACACAGAGACAGGAGAGATACAGAGATCAGAACTTAGAGATTTGATTTTCGAGAGCATTTTCTTCTTCAACCTTTCTTCCAGAACAGAGTGAAGCAAAGCAGGAAAGCATTCGGCCTCGCCATCAGTGCCCAAGTGCGTCGATACCTTTCTGGTGACTTAGTTCTTCCGGTTGTTCAACTTCAAGCAGCGATCTTCATCATCATCATATGGTCCAAGGAACAAAGTGATCATTTATAGATCAGACTTCCATAGCAATACTTTTCAGAATCAAATTTGTACTTCTTGTACTCTTCCTCGTTTTATTTTCAAAATCCGACTTCCAGGCATTTGTTAAGTGAAACAAAAATGGCGACTCTGCTGGGGACGACCTTCTCCTCTGACGAGGAGGCAATTGCTCAATGATGATGTTTCGGTCGGTTCGACCAAGAAGACTTTGTTGTACACTTCGACCAGACTGCCTATGAAGAAATGCTCCGAACTGGGGGTAGTTCTCGCTACTCTAATGTTCAAAAATCTCGCAAAGCACGAAAAGTTTGGATTCCTAAATCCAAAATAGCTTCTGATCTCTCTGTTGCTGCTAGTGGCAAGAGAATTCTTCCCACTCCTGTCGTAGGGCTCCCGTTCGTAACGAGGCAGTCCTTACTTCAGAGTTGCACTCAAAGTGTGACAATTTATCTCCCGTTTGTAACGGTGAAGATAATCATTTCACGCCCACTGCGTAAGAACCAGGTTTTACGCTCAGTGGGTAAAAACCAACTCTTACGCTCAGTACATAAAGATGAGTCTCCCATTTGTAATATGGCAGACTCTAATGCTTCTGAGGGTAAGAATAAGTCTCCGTCTGTGACGTGGTAGACACACACAAGTTACGCTCTTCGCGTAAAGGAAAATCTCCCGTCTGTGACGTGGTAGATAACCAATTTTTACGCTCTACGCGTGAAGGTAAGTCTCCTGTCTGTGACAGTGTAGATAAAATTCGCAAAGATGTTTACACATCTAATGTGAATGTACCTAAACGTGTGCAGCGTAAAAATGATGTTGGTAAAACTTCAGTTCCATACCAACAGTCTTCTTATACTGCTCCACGCAAAGTACCAAATTTACAAATTATACGCAATGAAAATGGAGTCCTTTGTGCTAAAAAATCTCAAGATTTACGCACACAACTCCAAACGCGTAGAAATGTACAATTTGGTTCTGCGAATGCTGCCAGTAATCTTCTTTATACACAGGGTACTAAACGTTTTTCTACCCCTAATGTAATAAAGAAGACTACTCTCTCCACTCCTTCTGACTTACGTGAATTGCTAATGCAAAAGCGTAAGAATAGACAATCTCCGGTGACATTTCCCAAGAAAAGCATCATTGTGGTCATCACCAGGTTGTGATCAACTGTTGTTGTTCGGCTTCAAAATGGTCAGTTTTTGATCGATTAAGTTTTAATTCGCCTCAACATCAAGCTGAAGACCAAGAACATGAGCTGTTATATGCATCAGTCAACATGGCGTCTCATACTAACAGAGGACGACGTCCAAGACGGAATATGTCCCAAACTCCAGGTCAGCAACAGTTCAACAGACTTCTTGATTCTTTTGAGGGGGTATATCAAAATACTCGATCAAGAAGACAAAGACAAATGCAGACTTCTGATTCAGAAGCTGGGGGTACTCAATCTTTTGAGTCCGAGACTGACAGTGTCGATTCATACTTCTATACTGATCCTTCTATATCTTCAAGAGAGGTCGAATCCTACGCTGTTGGAGATGAACCAGAGACCTCATCTGTTAATACAGAGCAGCGTCTCACTGTCGTTGAGCAATCACTGAAAGACATGCTTAACATGGTGCAAAACATGCATCAGATAATATTGAATCAGCAAACTGCTCAACCGACAGTAATAGCACCAGTACCAGTAGCAGCACAAACTCAAGATAGTCAAGGGGTGAGATACATTTGAATGTTCAAGAGCCTGCTGTTAATCAAAATTCTGCTTCTCCAGATCCTATTATTCCAGAAGATATACCATCTCCGGTGGGGATTACGGTACATCCAACAACTATTCAATCAAATGTGCTTCCGCAGACTACTGAGGCCATTCAAGCAGTGCGTGAACTCAAAGCACAGTTTGAAGTCTTGAGGCACAAGGATCAACTCCAGAGGTTAGGGATTAAACAACCTTATCCTCCCCATTGGAACGATGTACCCTTTCCACCAAAATTCAAGCCACAATCCATGGTATTGTTTGATGGGAGGACTTCTCCTAGTCAATATATCAATTATTTTGATATTATGACTGTACATCTGCAGAAAAATGATGCTCTTCTCACTCGAGTGTTCATTGGTTGCTTGACGGGTTTGGCTTATGATTGGTATCGAAGTTTACCCGACAATTGCATTTCGTCTTTCGACGAATTTAAGGCAATGTTTCTCTTCCGCTTCTATGAAGGAGGTATGGACATGAATATGTCCTCCTTGATAGAAATCAAGTAAAAGGAAAAGAAGATACTCGAACGTTCATTGAACGTTTCGACAGACAACTTTAAAGATGCCTCCTGGCATGCCAGATTCAGCACTTATTGATACATGCAAGATGAATCTGCGACCATCTATTGCTGTTTTTACGGGTTCTCAATTCACAGATTGGGCTTCGTTCATCATAGCAGCAGTTTCTGCCGAGACCAATGGTAGGTTGGATCGTGAACATGGAATATTTTGCCTCAGATGATAGAGGAAAGAAAAGTAATCCTGGTAATAACTCCGGTAATCGTAATGTGAAAGGAAAAGATACCCTCATGGTTAATCTTTCCAAGAATAAAACGACGCCGAATAGCCAGGAATCTTCCAGGCCAAAGGAAGAATACTCTTTTGATGAGAGTGATATCCAGGGATATTTCAATGTCTGGTGAAGAGTGACAAACTTCAGATTCCAGAGCCAAAGAGGCCTAATGAGGTAAATCTAACTGACAATCCCAAATATTGTATCTATCGTAGATACATTAACCATCCTACCAGTGCTTGCTATGTCTGAAGAAGAAAATCAGGAGCTGATAAATGCGGTGCTATCGCCTTAACTAATGATGACTATACGGTTACAACCAATATGGTTTCTCTTCAATTCGGGGACTTTCCTCCACAGCAAGTAGCAGATGGAATCATCACAATCCCGAAGGCGACGATGAAGATTGTGAATATTCCCCTCCTAGAGAAGAAAATGACGGATTGCTGCCTCTTACCTTAAAAAATGGTGAAATTATGTGGGTACACCCTGACTTAATACCTGAATTGGAAAATGAAGGTAAAACTTCAAAATCAAGAAAGACAAGAAAGTCAAAACTTGCAACATGATTTCTCATCATATTCCAGATCTCGACGATTCAGATTATCTTTGGGATGGCGCTCATTTGGAAGATAGACTAAGAGGATTGAACATATGTCCTCCAAGTCTAGCTCCTCCTACCAAACTCAAGCTTACTCATCAGCAGTGGTTAGCTCTGAATAGTGTCCCTTTATACCGGGCACAACAAGTCTTCGCTGCTTACGAAAAAGCTCCTACAGGGATTTTTTCGTATCCCGAATCCTTCTCCTCCTGTAGTTACAGAGACATCTATTCCTCGTTCTCCTGCGGATACAGAGATCTCTTCTTCTTCCTCTGTGGAACCATTTGTTAAAAGCCTGCTGCCCATTCATCTATACAGTCAGCAATCTGTCCTTCTCATGAAGAAAATGGGTTATGACTTTCAGAAGGCAGAAGGTTTGAATTATGATAAAGGAATACGACTTCCTTTACAAATTCAAAATCAAAAATCTACTGTTGGATTGGGTTCTGAAATTCCTCACAACAAATCTTACAAGAAAAGGGCTAAAGGGAGGAAGACTAAATCCTGTAATATGGTACTTCCTTCTCTTGAGTCTGAAGAAGAAACTTTTACTGGTACAAGATCGGGAAGGAGTACCACAAAGATTATGAGGGATCTTCCAAAGAAGCAGAAGATGTAGTGGAAACACTACCAGCTCAACCTTCTCTTGTTCCTGCTAAACCCTCGGTGGTTGAAAAGGGGAAACAGAAAGCAGTACGCTTTGACGTTCCATTGAAGTCTGCTTCTTGTAATGCCCCAGTCCCAAAATACGTAGGACTAGGAACATAAACATGCCAGCTGTATTCATACGAAGTATACTCCAATATATGAAAGCCTCGTATAAATACATAAGCTGTAAAATATAGTAGAACCATAACTAATCTTATCCACGCAAAATAAATGAATAAAAGACATCATATAAAGATAATAAATTGTCTTGATACAATATGTTGGGGGAGACAAATCCACTACCAACAAATAAGGAAAAGTACATAGAAAATAAAATGAGTGGCGAGCGAAGCGAAGACGATCCAAGTGCAATCATCCTCGAGAAATAGCAATGAACACGGCTAGAGCTAAAGCACCTGCGAAAGACAATAGCACACACCTGGGGAGATAACCAGGTCCTCAGAGGGACGTAACAAGACACATAATAGTATGCCATATAAACTGAATAAATATTGCTCAAATAAATAAGTAAATCGAATTATAACATGGTCCAATACGCACCTACTGAATGAGCGTACCATCCTCCCAACCAAACAAGGACAGGAGATGGTAAACTAATTCACGGTAGCGTCTCTTTCCATGCTATGAATCCAATATGGTATCCGGACCCCAAAAAGGTTCAATACCTTCTCATCGAAGTAGTAAGTCACACCTACAACCAAATAAGGACAAGATGTGACGAACTAATCCGCGATAAGTTATTGTTCCAAGCCACGGTCAGATACAAGTACCCAAACCAAAAGTACTCGTACCTAACGGATAAAGGTGCCTAACCAATCTAAGTGAAATGTAGTTAATAACAATCCTTCCTACGCATGGACCCTGGCTGAATAGGATCGACATAGTCCTCCTTGGGCACCAGAGGCCCCATCAGTAAGAGCATGACGTTCCGTAGAATCGTCAGTGGCTGTCAGTAATCATGGGTCATCAACCCCGTATCTCCAGCGGAGAGTCCGGGTCACAAGGGAAGTGCATCGAAGCCTATACGCTAAGGAATTGTCCTCCGCCCAATGCCTATTATGTTATATCCACAACATTAACCTCTATAACCGCTAAGTCAAACTAGCATGCAACCTCTATTAGCGGTTATTCCTATCGCACGGCTTGTACGTACTGGTGGCCAGCCAATCACGCACTTCCGTATTCTACATGCGACACACAACTTCGTGTTACAACGTGTCAAGGCCAATGAATGCAACACACAAGGTGGTCCCTTAAATCTAGGTTTAATTTGTAAGAAAAATAATACACAGCAGGAAATATAAATGAACAGTAAGTTCTAACAGTTATGCCATGTATCACAGTTTATTTTGCATAAATAAAAAATAATGCATAAAATATGAGCTAAAATAAATAAACAGCAAATGGCAAGGTGTCTTGCCTGGTAGAGCGCCTGGTGTGCTGCGATAATCATGATGGCATGAACTACGACTTTGGTGCAACAACTATACAAGGTGACCACAGATGGTGACATGGTCGGTTTCATTGGGTCCAGAAGGTTCAAATTAGTTACGGTGGACATATGGTAGTCTCGCAATTGGCGAAGGAATAGAAATAACGGGATTGATCATGGAAAGGAGAAAATCAAAGAAGAATGGATAATAAAATATATAAAATTATAAAAAATTATTTATAATGCTAAAATCCGTATTTGTACAACTATAATTTTGTCAAATAATTTACTTTAAATAAATAGAACATTTACAACAATATCTTAGTCTATAATATTGTTGTTACCAATAATAAAAATAGTTTTTATGAATTTATCTATTTTGGCTAGTAAAGTAATAAAAATAATAATTGGTACTAATAATTCAATAACAAGGGTATATCAATAATATTTTAAATTATTTATCAAATATTACATATTGTATAACAAAAATCTTGGTAAAGAAATAACCCAATTAGGAAAATAAAACAATATTAATAATAATAATAATAATGATAATAATTTTGATAATAATAATAATAGATACTAACAGTATAATAATCTTAATAATACACTAATAACAATAATAAAATAATAATAATAATAATAATTATGATAGAAATAATAATAATAATAATAATAATAACTATAAAACATAAATAAATAATAATAATAAAAACACAATAGATGCTCTCCTCTTTCGAGGAAGAGCAGACATTGTTAGAAACAACAAAACAACAAAAAAATCTCAGAAGAAGGGATGGAGAGAGAGGAAGTCCAGAGAGAGAGGGAGCGGGGAGAGAGAGGGTGAGGAAGAGAGAGAGGAAGGGGGAAAGAACGGGGGCTGGTGACGACGCCGGCGGTCGGCGCTGGTCCGAGGAGGAGCGGAGGTACGGGGAGAGGCCGGCGTGGAGGGTTTTGGGGGGATCTGGCCGGCGGAGCGGCCAGGGTTGCGGAGGCGGGGGTTCGAGTCGGCGGGGTGGTTCGCCGGCGGCGGAGAAAAAGGTTTAAGCAGGAAGAGGCGGGGCGCGAAAGGGACAAAGTCAACGGGGTCGTCGGACATGGGCGGTGAAGGGCGGCAACGGCGGAGGTGACGCAGGCGGCGGGCGGTTGAAGTCGGGGAGAGGGTTTCAGCGATCGGTGAGCGCGGCGGAGCTCGGGCGGCCATCTCGCGGTGGCGAGGCAGCAGAGAGGGGCGGACGGAGTTCGTCGGCGGCACGGCGTCGGCCGGGTCGAGCGGCGGTGAGGTGAGCGTTCGGTTAGGGTTCTTGATTTTTTTTCTCTCTTTCGGTTTTCGTCTTTTTGGGTGGCGGCCGGGTTTGATCGATGGGGTGAGCGGCGCTCAGGCGATGGCCGTGGGGACGGTGGCAGTGGCTGTGTTGCAATTGGGTGGCCGGTTGCTGGTGTCAACTGGTAGACGGGGTCGAGTGCCGGGTGTGATGGGCAGAGGTGGTCGGGGCTTGGGTCGTGATGGGGATGGTGGCGATGGTGGTTTAGGGTGCTGACGGGGTGATGGGGGTGATCGAAATTAGGCTGGAGTGGTGGCCAAGGTTTGGCCGGGCTGCAGTGTAGTTTGGTGGTGGTGATTGTCGGGTCCGGTAGCGGAAGAAGGGGCTGGGAGTGGCTGTGCTGGTTTGGTGGATGGAAAAAGGCCGGGTCGGGATGGCCGGGACGACGCTGCTCCGGTGGTGGAGCGGGTGAGACCGGGGCTGTTGGGGTGACGACGGGTGGTTGTGATGGCAGCGGGAGTGGTTGTGATGGCAGCGGGGCGTCGGGTTAGGATTAGGGCTAGGGTTTAGGAACTGGAGATTAGATAATTTGGGGATTTATATTGTGTCGGGATTGTCGACACAAGAGAGGATAATGTATATGTAAAAAAAAACTAATGGAATAAGAATTTGGACGGGGAACACGGACATGAGGCACGCACCATTGGTTTGTGTGGAATTTTGTGGATGAATAATGTGGAGGAGTACCTGCCTATTTATAGGATGTGGGAATTCCTACTTAGATATGGATTAGGATTTAATTAAACACAAAATATATAATATAATTTAATTTAAATCGATAATCCAAATCCAAATCAAATCCAAATTTAAATCTAATTTAAATTATTTTGGCTTAAAATCAATGGGATAAATCAATTTTCAAATTTTTAACTATTTAAATAATTTCAAAAATCAAATCAGGATTTAAATGGCCACAATAACTTCCAAATATATTTTTCAAAATACCACTATTAATTATTTCGAAAATAATAAATATTTTTAAACACCTTTTTGAATAATAAATATTATTATCAATAAATCTCGAAAATTACATTTTTATTAAAAATGGACTAATAAATAATTACGAAATATATGTATGCACGAATAATGCATACATGATTATGCTTTTCCTAGTATACAATAAAATATTATTTATGATTAATAACTGCTAAAAATAAAAGGTCTTTTATAGCAAGAATTAATAATTATATAATTTTGAAAGTGTATAATAAAATTATAAAAAAAAATTTATAAAATATGTACGCTCGCACATATTCGTACTCGTCGAGCAAACGAAAATTTCGCATACGACTTACAATACAATTACGTGACATACAGTACAAAAATTTTAAATCAGTACAAATTTTAAATAAAAAATAGTAGAAATTTAGGGGTTTTGCATCCTACCCAACTTAAAAGAATTTCGTCCTCGAAATTAAGGATTTGTAAGGGGGTGAGAGGACACAAGGGGGTTTCGATGGAAAACAATCGAATACAAATTATGTCGTAAGAAATCACGATCTAGATCATAGAAATATTATATGGTATGGTCACGGATAATGAATGAGGGTCACGATTAAGAGAACGAAATAGATTCGCTTTAATTAAACGATTAGAGGGTCTTGATAGGGTCGAGTAGTTTAGGATGAAGATATAGCAACATCGAGTGAGAATGGTCATAGCCGATAGGAAGGTTAGAGGAAGTTCTAGTATAACGCCTTCGTCCTCCTAAAATAGGCGATGGCGAAAGCAATATAGAGTTCGAAGGAGGCGTTTATCGAATATGAATACGTGATTCAAAGACGATCGAATAATTTCAAAGGAATTGTCAAGGCAGTCGCGGATGGAATTCTAAAGGCCAAGTTTAATTATGGTCCATCCACGCAGAATAATAAACAAAAGCGAACCAAAGTGCACTCGGTTGATCAGACCATCATGCACCAGTTCTGATTAGACAATATGTTAGTGAGCGGCCGCTCAATATCATATGCCTTGATCAAGCTCGATAAAGAATTAGCTTGCAAATACTAGGCTATATTAGCATTATTAGTCTAGATAGTAAAATATAGGCACGATGGTAGATGAATAAAAACAATCATGATTAGTCTACGAGTCATGAGAATCTAAGTCTTGGTTATTCCTATACTATCATTCTACGGGTTTATTGACCAACGCTTGGTTGACTAATTGGGTTTTCCTCTAGTCTCTATGGTCTAGATAATACTATTTGTATTTCCTTAATGGTCAAGGGTGCATTAGGTCGTGGGGTACTCTACCCAACTTAAAAGAATTAAGCTAAGGGTATTTGGGCTATCTAACTAGTATGGTCAATCTCTAGTAAGCACGAAGAGAAGATAGGAATAATGATAGAAGGAATCAAGCAAGATGTAATCGATGAGTCAAACGGTAGATCGAATATGGAATCGAGAAAAGAGTTCAAGTATGTGGATGAGATCCTAGACTTCTAAACCTATACGCAGGCTTGCTTTGTACGGTAAAGTAACCAAACAATTTATTTTGACCTGCATAGGCCACCACAAAAACATGTAACGCCCCAGTCCTAAAATACGTAGGACTAGGAACATAAACATGCCAGCTGTATTTATACGAAGTATACTCTAATATATGGAAGCCTCGTATAAATACATAAGCTGTAAAATATAGTAGAACCATAACTAATCTCATCCACGCAAAATAAATGAATAAAAGACATCATATAAAGATAATGAATTGTCTTGATACAATATGTTGGGCGGAGACAAATCTACTACCAACAAATAAGGAAAAGTACATAGAAAATGAAATGAGTGGCGAGCGAAGCGAAGACGATCCAAGTACAATCATCCTCGAGAAATAGCAATGAACACGGCTAGAGCTAAAGCACCTGCGAAAGACAATAGCACACACCTGGGGAGATAACCAGGTCCTCAAAGGGACGTAACAAGACACATAATAGCATGCCATATAAACTGAATAAATATTGCTCAAATAAATAAGTAAATCGAATTATAACATGGTCCAGTACGCACCTACTGAACGAGCATACCATACCCCCAACCAAACAAGGACAGGAGATGGTAAACTAATTCACGGTAGCGTATCTTTCCATGCTATGAATCCAATATGGTATCCAGACCCCAACAAGGTTTAATACCTTCTCATCGAAGTAGTAAGTCACACCTACAACCAAACAAGGACAAGATGTGACGAACTAATCCGCGACAAGTTATTGTTCCAAGCCACGGTCAGATACAAGTACCCAAACCAAAAGTACTCGTACCTAACGGATAAAGGTGCCTAACCAATTTAAGTAAAATATAGTTAAGAACAATCCTTCCTACGCATGGACCCTGGCTGAATAGGATCGGCATAGTCCCCCTTGGGCACCAGAGGCCCCATCAGTAAGAGCATGACGTTCCGCAGAATCGTCAGTGGCCGTCAGTAATCATGGGTCATCAACCCCGTATCTCCAGCGGAGAGTCCGGGTCACAAGGGAAGTGCATCGAAGCCCATACGCTAAGGAATTGTCCTCTCCGCCCAATGCCTATTATGTTGTATCCACAACATTAACCTCTATAACCGCTAAGTCAAACTAGCATGCAACCTCTATTAGCGGTTATTCCTATCGCACGACTTGTACGTACTGGTGGCCAGCCAATCACGCACTTTCGTGTTCTACATGCGACACACAACTTCGTATTTACAACGTGTCAAGGCCAATGAATGCAACACACAAGGTGGTCCCTTAAATCTAGGTTTAATTTGTAAGAAAAATAATACACAGCAGGAAATATAAATGAACAGTAAGTTCTAACCGTTATGCCATGTATCACAGTTTATTTTGCATAAAGAATAAATAATGCATAAAATATGAGCTAAAATAAATAAACAGCAAATGGCAAGGTGTCTTGCCTGGTAGAGCGCCTGGTGTGCTACGATAATCATGATGGCATAAAATACGACTTCAGTGCAACAACTATACAAGGTGACCACGGATGGTGACATGGTCGGTTCCATTGGGTCCAGAAGGTTCAAATTAGTTAGGGTGGACATATGGTAGTCTCAAAATTGGCGAAGGAATAGGAATAACGGGATTGATCATGGAAAGAAGAAAATCAAAGAAGAATGGATAATAATATATAGAAAATTATAGAAAATTATTTATAATGCTAAAATCCGTATTTGTACAACTATAATTTTGTCAAATAATTTACTTTAAATAAATAGAACATTTACAACAATATCTTAGTCTATAATATTGTTGTTACCAATAATAAAAATAGTTTTTATGAATTTATCTATTTTGGCTAGTAAAGTAATAAATAATAATTGGTACTAATAATTCAATAACAAGGGTATATCAATAATATTTTAAATTATTTATCAAATATTACATATTGTATAACAAAAATCTTGGTAAAGAAATAACCCAATTAGGAAAAAACAACAATATAATAATAATAATAATGAAAATAATTTGAAAATAATAGATACTAACAGTATAATAATCTAATAATACACTAATAGCAATAATAAAATGATAATAATAATAATATAATTATGATAGTAATAATAATCATAATAATAATAATAACATAAATAAATAATAAGTAAAAAAACACACACAGATGCTCTCCTCTTTCGAGGAAGAGCAGACATTGTTAGAAACAACAAATAACAAAAAAAATCTCAGAAGAAGGGATGGAGAGAGAGGAAGTCCGAGAGAGAGGGAGCGGAAGAGAGAGGGTGAGGAAAGAGAGAGGAAGGGGGAGAGAACGGGGGCTGGTGACGACGCCGACGGTCGGCGCTGGTCCGAGGAGGAGCGGAGGTACGGGAAGAGGCCGGCATGGAGGGTTTGGAGGGGATCTGGCTGGCGGAGCGGCCAGGGTTGCGGAGGCGGGGGTTCGAGTCGGCGGGGTGGTTCGCCGGCGGCGGAGAAAAAGGTTTGAGCGGGAAGAGGCGGGGCGCGGAAGGGACGAAATCGACGGGGTCGTCGGACATGGGCGACGAAGGGCGGCAACGGCGGAGGTGACGCAGGCGGCGGGCGGATGAAGTCGGGGAGAGGGTTTCAGCGATCGATGAGCGCGGCGGAGCTCGGGCGGCCAGCTCGCGGTGGCGAGGCAGCAGAGAGGGGTGGACGGAGTTCGTCGGCGGCGCGGCGCTGGCCGGGTCGAGCGGCAGTGAGGTGAGCGTTCGGTTAGGGTTCTTGATTTTTTTTTCTCTTTCGGTTTTCTTCTTTTGGGTGGCGGCCGGGTTTGATCGGTGGGGTGAGCGGCGCTCAGGCGATGGCCGTGGGGACGGTGGCAGTGGCAGTGTTGCAATCGGGTGGCCAGGTGCTGGTGTCAACTGGTGGACGGGGTCGAGTGCCGGGTGTGATGGACAGAGGTGGTCGGGGGTTGGGTCGTGATGGGGATGGTGGCGATGGTGGTTTAGGGTGCTGACGGGGTGACGGGGGTGATCGAAATTAGGCTGGAGTGGTGGCCAAGGTTTGGCCGGCTGCAGTGTAGTTTGGTGGTGGTGATTGTCGGGTCCGGCAGCGGAAGAAGGGGCTGGGAGTGGCTGTGCTGGTTTGGTGGATAGGAAAAAGGCCGGGTCGGGATGGCCGGGACGACGCTGCTCCGGTGGTGGAGCGGGTGAGACCGGGGCTGTTGGGGTGACGACGGGTGGTTGTGATGGCAGCGGGGGTGGTTGTGATGGCAGCGGGGCGTCGGGTTAGGATTAGGGCTAGGGTTTAGGAATTGGAGATTAGATAATTTGGGGATTTATATTGTGTCGGGATTGTCGACACAAGAGAGGATAATGTATATGTAAAAAAAACTAATGGAATAAGAATTTGGACGGGGAACACGGACACGAGGCACGCACCATTGGTTTGTGTAGAATTTTGTGGATGAATAATGTGGAGGAGTACCTGCCTATTTATAGGATGTGGGAATTCCCACTTAGATATGGATTAGGATTTAATTAAACCCAAAATAGATAATATATAATTTAATTTAAATCGATAATCCAAATCCAAATCAAATCCAAATTTAAATCTAATTTAAATTATTTTGGCTTAAAATCAATAGGATAAATCAATTTTCAAATATTTAACTATTTAAATAATTTCAAAAATCAAATCAGGATTTAAATAGCCACAATAACTTCCAAATATATTTTTCAAAATACCAATATTAATAATTTTGAAAATAATAAATATTTTTAAACACCTTTTTGAATAATAAAATATTATTATCAATAAATCTCAAAAATTACATTTTTATTAAAAATGGACTAATAAATAATTACGAAATATATGTATGCACGAATAATGCATACATGATTATGCTTTTCCTAGTATACAATAAAATATTATTTTGATTAATAACTGCTAAAAATAAAAGGTCTTTTATAGCAAGAATTAATAATTATATAATTTTGAAAGTGTATAATAAAATTATAAAAAATGTTTTTATAAAATATGTACGCTCGCACATATTCGTACTCGTCGAGCAAACAAAAATTTCGCATACGACATACAATACGATTACGTGACATACAGTACAAAAATTTTAAATCAGTACAAATTTTAAATAAAAAAGTAGTAGAAATTTAGGGGTTTTACATTCCAGTCAGGGGGTGGTAATGAAACCTTACAAATTTGATATTCTAGCTCAGTTAGCCAATACTCCGGCAAGATTATCTATATTTGAACTGCTTCGCCTTTCTAGAGAAAGCAGGGAGACTTTGAGTGAAGCTCTACTTCAGGCAGATTCATGCTTGGCTCAACTCAAGAGTCCTGATAATACTCCAGTTTCATGTCCGCAATGTCATAGTGTGATGGAAGCAATTTCCAACATCACCTTTAGACAAGAAGATATGCTGTTGAAGCATAACAAACATGACAGGCCTCTGTGCTATACTGAGTATATTGGATCTACTGAAAATGACAGGATCTACATTGATCCTGGGTCTTCAATTAGCATAATTCTTCAGAGTATGCTAAGACCCCTGAGGATTCCTACTAGTGATTTGACTTACACTAGTACACGATAGTTGGTTTTAACTCTGGCAAGAGTAAACCACTGGGGAAGATTCGTCTACAGATTCAGATTGGCGATCTCCGAACTATGGTAACCTTCTATGTTATCAACTCAGACGTATCCTACAATATCCTTCTTGGAAGACCATGGTTACATGAGCATAATATCGTGCCTTCAACTCTTCACCAATGCTTCATGTATGTGGATTCTCAAGGAGTTGTGAAGACTGAGTTTGCTGATATCAATCTTTTCAAGGGTGTCGAAGCCTATTTTTCTGATTCAAGGCTTTATAAATAAGAGCATATGAAAGAGATATCAGACATAGCTGAGGATCAATCATCTTGAGGATCAGTCTTTTAATGAAGATCGCCAGAAGAGCAACCTTTGAAGATCATAGTCAAGGGACGAATCCAATCCCAATCTGTCAATGATCAACCTTTGGTAATCAAGGTTAAAGGAAGAACTCAAGCTTCATCTGAGGAATTAGTAAATGTTCCTACTAAGAGCCAAGTTCAACCCTTTTTGATTAAGGTCAAAGGGCGTACTTCTTGTACGAATGATCCAGAACCACATTGATTGTCAATCTTGGCAAATCTACGCAGAAGACGGATAATGGTCCACTGATGATTAATTCGAAGCGTAGTAGTCAAATCGTAAATGATGTAAATATTGATCATTCTGTACTTTTTGATATCAATGAAGATTTCCTTTTCGAGTATATGGCTGCCAAGTTTATTGAAAGAATGACTTTATCTCCTGATAATCAAAGTCATCAATCTAAAGGCGAGATAGAACCAGAAGAAACTTTATATGTCAACCATAAAGAAAATTCTTTCCTCTTCAGGTTGATGTTGGACCTTATGCTCAAAAGTTCTTGACATCTTTCCCTATCTTCTACCTGTAACTGCCCAATCACAAGCTTATGTAACTTATAGACGTCACGAAGAATCTTATTTCGTGGTTCCGTCTAATAAGAAAAACAAGCGCCAAATTGTTTTGGCTTGGCTAGAAATATACCTGTTGCTCAGACGGACGATCTGAAAGATAAAGATAAAGGAAGAATCGAACTGACAAGTATAGTCAACAATCTATCAAGATTATCCAGAACATGGGATATGATTTGAAGACTATGTAAGGTCTCAATCAAGGCAAAGGTAGACGACTCCATTATGTGGTGATCCGTTTTACCAGAAGACTCGTCATGGATTGGGATACGATCCATCCCATATATTTAATGACGATATACAAGAAGAATTCTCTTCTAATTCCTCACAATCATTTGACGAATTTGAGCAGGTATTTTCAACTTACATGGTTCAAATTGATGATAATCCGAGCCATTTGAAAATGACCCTTGGGCCCAACAAATGGACATCAATGGGAACTTCGTTTTGAGCAGCGACAGCCACCTACAGAGGATGAGGTTGTCCAGATTGATGTTGGAGACGGAACTACGTCCAAACCAATATTCATCAGTAAGAACCTTTCTGACGATGAAAAGGAAGAGTTGATAAAACTGGTCAAAGAATATATTGACATCTTTGTATAGAGTTATGAGGATATGTCGGGTCTAGATCCTAAAGTTGCTACTCATAAGCTTAATATTTTGCCTAATACCAAGCCTGTAAAACAACAGCAACGACGCTTTAGACCAGATATGATGGATGCAATCGAACAGAAGTCAAAAAGTTGATCACATGTAGATTTGTGCGTGAAGAGCAACACCCGGATTGGGTTGCCACATTGTTCCTGTTATGAAAAAGAACGAAAAAGTCCGGATTTGTATAGATTATCGAGATCTTAATTCGACTTGTCCAAAGGACGAATTTCTACTTCCCATCACTGATGTCATGATAGACAATACATGCGTTTTGAACGTGTCTTTCATGGATGGATTTTCAGGATACAATCAGATCAAGATGCATCCAGAAGATGAGAAACATACTTCTTTTCGAACACCCCTCGGAGTTTACTGTTATACGGTTATGCCGTTTGTCTTAAAAATGCCGGTGCTACATATCAACGGGCTATGAGCAACATCTTTCAAGAGCATCTACGAAAGACAGTTGAATGTTACGTAGATGACATCGCTGTTAAAAGTCGATCAAAAGATGATCATAATCAAGACCTAAAGACAGTATTTGAATTGATGCGTCAACATCAATTGAAAATGAACCCTACCAAGTCTTTCTTAGGGGTTTCCAGTGGCAAATTTTTAGGATTTGTTATTACTTCTCAGGGTATCCATGTTGACCCTGATAAAGTTAAAGCAATCCTCGAAATGCGTCCTTCGCAATCTGAAAGAGCTCCGTGGTTTTAGGCCGCATTGCCTATATCAGGAGATTTATATCTAATCTCTCTGGGAGATGTCAACCTTTCTCCCGTCTGTTAAAGAAAGGTGTATCTTTTGTCTGGGATGAAGCGTGTCAAGAAGCCTTCAATGATATTAAACAATACCTTACAAATCCACCTGTCCTGGTACCTCCAGTGGTAGGAAAACCATTTTTGCTATATGTTCGAGCCTTGGATCATTCACTTGGTGCTCTTCTCGCACAGAAAAGTGATATGGGTCATGAACAGGCGATTTATTATCTTAGCCGAATAATGGTTGGAGCTGAACACAGGTACTCCTGTAGAAAAGGAATGTCTGGCTTTGGTTTTTGCCGTACAAAAGACAAGATTATGTGACAGGACAAACTATTCATGTCATCTCTAGAATAAATCATATTCGGGTATTGATGAGAAAGCCAAGTATTCTTAATTCCAGATTAGCTACTTGGGCAATGTTGCTCACTCCTTATGATATGATTTATGTGCCTCAAAAATCAGTAAAGGTCAAGCATTAGCTGATTTCTTAGCTGCTCATATACCAGAAACATCAAAGTTATATGAGGATTCCAGATGAAGTCGTGGATTGCAACATGATTCTGAAGAAATGATATATGGCAATTATATTTTGATGGAGCATCACGAGTAGGACCTAAAGGCAACATTGTCTCTGGGATAGGAATCGTCTTGGTTTCTCCTGACAAAATGGTCATATACCGTGCCTATTCTCTCAATGAGCCATGTTCCAACAATATAGCAGAATATAATGCTCTATTGATTGGTCTCCAAGTAGCAAAACAATTGGATATTGAGTTCCTAGAAGCTTATGGAGATTCTCAATTGATTGTTAATCAAGTTAGAGGAACTTATGAGGTCAGAAACCCTGATCTCATCCTTACCATCAGGTGGTAGTCAAGTTGGTCCTTTCATTCAAAGGATTCTTCATTGAATTTGTACCAAGTTCTCAGAATGTTGAGGCTGTGCTCTTGCTAGTCTAGCTGCAGATTTGGCTGTTCCAATCCGAAGGCAAAACACAATTACTTTGTTGGACCGAGATCTGTGCTGTATCAAGAATAATCTGTATGTTGAACAAAGTTATACTATAGGTTAGTCCCCAACAGAGGGATTGGAGAACTCCATTCATTGACTATGCGGTTCATGGGATTTTACCTGAAGATCGAAAGAAGCTGCATCAATTAAGAGACGATCATTTCGATTTTATTATGATTCGTCTTTACATATGTTATATCGTCGATCATATGATGGACTCTTACTGCTGTCTCTTAAAGTGAAGCCAAACAAACACTACGAGAGGCTCATGATGGTGTTTGTGGTGCTCATCAACCAGGTCCTAAATTACAAGACCGTATTCGAAGAATGGGGTATTATTGGCCTTCTATGATAGCAGATGCTGTAGACTATGCCAGAAGATGTAAAGCATGTCAGATTCATGCTGATTTTATTTATCAACCGTCTGAATTTCTACATCCTACAGCAGCTTCTTGGCCCTTCGAAGCTTGGGGTATGGATGTCATTGGTCCTATTAACCCTCCTTCTGTTAAAGGACATCGGTTCATACTAGCTATAACCGATTACTTTTCTAATGGGCAGAAGCAGTTCCTCTGGTTGAAGTGAAAACATCTAATTGATCAGCTTCATCAAACATCATGTCATTTATCGCTTCGGGATTCCTCGACGAATAATTCATGACAATGGTCCACAATTCGCCAGTCAGGCATTTTATCGGTTCTGTGATAAGAATCGAATTCAAAATTTGGCTTCTACGGCTTATAATCCAGCTGCTAATGGTTTAGCCGAAGCTTTCAATAAGACGATTATTAAACTTCTCAAAAAGTTTGTCTCTTCTAATAAACGTGATTGGAACGAGAAACTTGGAGAATGTTTATGGGCTTATCGAACAACAGTCCGAACTCCTACTGGTTTTACCATTTTATTGGTTTATGGATGTGAGGCTGTTCTTTCCTTGGAAATCCAAATTCCATCTCTACGGATAGCCATTGCTAATGAGCTAACTATAGAGAATAATGATTGCTTACGACTCCAAGACTTGAAGGATTGGATGAGAGCGTCTTCAAGCACAACAACATATTGAGCTATCAAGCCCGCATATCTCGAACTTTCAATCGTAAAGTTAAAGAGAGGGTTCAAGGTTGGCGAACTAGTATTGGCTGTTCGAAGACCGATGGTGATGACTCACAAAAAAAAGAAAATTCCAAGCAAAATGGGAGGGTCCTTATGTTATTGAGACCGTATTTTCTAATGGTGCCTATCGGTTATCAAAGCCTAATGGAGATCTGCTCATGATGCCTATCAACGGCAAATTTCTCAAGAAATACTATGTATAAAGAAGAAGGCTGATAAAAATAAAATTCTTTATTTTTGTTCTGAACAAAATGTTAAGGGCCACTCCCTTCCTTATTGAATACATAGTCAGCCAATGCATAGAAGGCATCGTTTCCTGAACTCATAAAAAATTTGCAGACAGCCATCCTCGATGCTTCTTCTTCAGGAGTTTTCCCTGGCTCTACTAAGAAAGCAAGGATGTCTTGGGGTGACTTGGACGTAGAAGAGCTTCCACATATTTCGGTTGGGCCTGATACAGTGGGTTCAACGGGGCACGCCTCAATGATGTCCTCAATTTTCCTGGAGACTTCATTCTTTTGCCGTACATCCTCGGAAGACATTTCCAATAGAGGAGGAGAAATAAGAATGAAATGTTACAAGCAGTTCTCACCTAGTTATAGAAGAGGACTATAAATGAACCGGTCTTTGAAATTGAGAACAACCTTTCATTCCCGAAAAGACCTGTCCGTTCGTTCTATCAGGTTCATTCATTTAATTATCGAATTAAATCAATGTTTTCTTTTTCGAAAGTTACGTTGATTCATTCATACATTGATATGGACCTATATGCTCATGACATCTGTCTCGTTATTCCCCAGCTACCAAGGTTTGGTTAAGCTGATTTCTTGTCTCCTGGGAAAGGGATTTATATCTTCTATTTTTCAATTGATTAGAAAGTGGGATTCTTTATTTGTCATGTTTCCATGACCTCTGGATAAATACTAAATCTACTTACTTTTCTATCTATCATTTCTATTTGACCTCTGCATAGATACTAATCTAATTTTCTTTTGAGTTCATATACTATTATGTCCATATTACCTCTGATAGTATTATATACTCTAAAAACAGAAAACAAGATTTCATTTATCTATCATGTCCACATTACATCCAGATAGATACAAATCATTGAGCATAGAAGAATTATCATTTCCATTCTCATATCATAAAAAGTCTATTACATTTCTTAGACTTTCTTACAAATCATAATGGAAATCTATTACATCTTGGATTTTCATTCTATACACACAACGATAACCTAATGGAGATCTATTTCTTCTTTGGATCTTCTTCGTCGGATTCGTTGTTGGTGTCAATTCCTTGCTGTCCGAGCCTTTGTGGCAACCAGAGCAGTAGGAATCAAACTCTGGTCTTCTCTCTCAGACGAGAAGAGAATCCCAGAGTATGGCAGCCCGAAGACGTGTTGCTGCCAATACAACTGGTGGAGGAGTGGCGGCCTCTCAAAGGAGATAGGAATGTATCCAGCATTGGATACAATTCCTAGTCCTGCCGTGAAAGGAACTCTACTACCCGATTTCTCGGGATAGAGTTGACTCCACCATCCAACTTCGTGTATAAAGGCTCTTCCTACCAACAGAGGAAGACCCTTCTATCTCACGAAGAGTTCTGAGTTGTTTGATTTGTGTCAAAAGCGCATGAGCTCCCTGATGTTGATGTCAGAAGAACGCTCTTCACAGCGTCAAAGTCACCAATGTCGGTTCTGGAAAAGCTTTTAGCCAAACTTCTGCAGAAAACGACAAAGAAGAAGTGTTTTAAACAGAAGTATCATCAGATGCGTATTAAACACTAACTAAAAACGGATGACAAGGCTTTTACGCCAGTGCTTCAGGTGTACTACTATTCAGCAAGGCTTTTTACGCTAGTGCTTCAGCAAGGCTTTTACGCCAGTGCTTCAGGTGTACTACTATTTGGCAAGGCTTTTACGCTAGTGCTTCAGCAAGGCATTTACGCCAGTGCTTCAGGTGTACTACTATTCAGCAAGGCTTTTACGCCAGTATTTCAAAAACTTAAAGGCAGATAATTGCTACGATCAGACTTACCACTTAGGTCAAATGGTTTGGCTCTAATAGTGGATGAATCTGCATCTGGTGATCGGGCGTACAAAGGAACACCATTGGAAAGCATCGCCAGTGTCATTTGTTGGAGAACGTCATTGCGAAAAGTTATCTTCAGAGGAATGAGAATGAGAATATATGAAACATTCTCGGCTATTTATAAAGACTGAAGAAACTGTTGGAGTCTATTTCGGGAAAAGATCCTATTAAAAGGCTCTCGTAACCACAAGACAGATGCCACGTGTTGGTTTGTTTCTTGGGAATGAACAACCATAGAAGCAGTCAAAAGAAGTGTTGAACAGTTCTATGCACCAATAGATACAAATGAGATTAACATCAAAACTTTATTTATAAAAAGGGGGGAGTGGACCCCTACATATAAGAGAGTCGCAATACATGGAATATCATTTTCTCTCTCCTTCGTTGGGTTGACGAAGGGAGGCACCCAACTCGCGCATGTTGCGAATCCAGAGCGACGCATCAGATTTAAAATGCTTCTGCATCTCCTGAGCCCTCATATACAGTCGGGGACCACCATCGATGCGACTGAAGACTGCTGGAGTTAATCCGAAGCACTCTACAAAGTTGCGTGCTCGCTCAAAGTCAATCCTTGAGCCCGAAGCCTCTTCATTGTTATCTCCTTCTTTGGCGCCATGTCACTATGGAGATGAATGACAAGAGTGAAGAATTTTTCTCATTTATACGATTAAATCAACTCTCCATATTCCTCATTGGAAACTGTTCATTATTAATGCAAACTCGGGGAAGGGAAAAGGCGTTCGAAAGTTTCGAGAAGAAAATTCATTGTGACGGTTGAATGTTGACCGACACTATTTAATGAGATTTTACGCCGACTGTTGGATACCCGCTTTTACGCGGATGACTGTTGTGTATCCCTAATTTTACGCTGACTGGTCAAAACTCAATTTTTACGCTTCTGTTCAAAGTGTTCCAAATTTTGGAGATATTTGAAAACTTTGAAGGGGGTCTTGTAGGAGCGTAAAAAGTGCTTCAAAGAAAGAGTCAAAGTGATAGATCATTCCACTCAAATTGATCTACTTTACACGCAGAGAGGCTAAATACTTTACGCCCAAGACAAGGCTAATCACTTTACCTAAAGTAGGCAGATCATTTTACGCTCGGGTCTACACCCATAATTTTACGCCAAGGACAGATCAGCCACTTTTACGCTGGACAAAGCTGTCAAGTCTCGTATTTAATGCAAACTCTGACATGAAGATATCGATGATGGTATAACCACAAATTTGAAGGGATTTGTTTTATACAGAGACCAATATTGTCGTTTAGTATGTGGATGGAGCTACTTTACGCTCACACTATGGCTTCTTTTACGCACGGAGATTATATGAGTTTTTACGCTCGAAAGTCGACGTGTGCGTAAAGTCTATTTGGCTACTTTACGCTCAAGGTTATTCAATAACCACTTTACGCAGAAAATCTATGACAGGGCTTTTATGCTAGTCCACTGCTTTACGCTCGGAGTACATTGGGGTTGTTTTACGCCCTATTCTTCTTCATCATTGAGAACGTAGTCTACTACATGGCTTTCATACCACACATCTCGAAGAACGTGTGTACGTGCATCCTATTCTTACTGAAATGATGGGACACGTCAACATATACAGACGATGACTTCAGTCGTGGGTGACAGTTGTTTGCGTAAAGATGGAACTTTTGCTGAGTTTTTACGCACAAGAGCCCAAGTCTATAAATAGACTTATTTTCTCATATAACAGACACACAGAGACAGGAGAGAATACAGAGATCAGAACTTAGAGATTTTGATTTTCGAGAGCATCCTTCTTCAACCTTTCTTCCAGAACAGAGTGAAGCAAAGCAGGAAAGCATTCGGCCTCGCCATCAGTGCCCAAGTGCGTCGATACCTTTCTGGTGACTTAGTTCTTCCGGTTGTTCAACTTCAAGCAGCGATCTTCATCATCATCATATGGTCCAAGGAACAAAGTGATCATTTACAGATCAGACTTCCATAGCAATACTTTCCCAGAATCAAATTTGTACTTCTTGTACTCTTCCTCGTTTTATTTTCAAAATCCGACTTCCAGGCATTTTGTTAAGTGAAACAATGATCTCCCTTCCAACCAATCTTCAAAGCTCAGAAACCTTCTTCCTCTTAGTTAAAGAATTGCACCATATGATAAACCCTCTCCTTAGATTGTAATGCCTTG
>JANAVB010035616.1:793799-887267 GCA_029216955.1 Iris pallida
CCACGAACATCTTACACAAAGACAGGAGATCACAGAGATGTCTCACTCACCTCTAATCACTCATCAGAATGTCACTGCCTTCATGAAGTGGTCATCAAGTGTTGTTGCCATCAGCTAAACGATCTATCTTCGATTGTCTAAACTATACTTCACCTCCTGAACCTATAACGGGAGATGAAGACGAGCTATTATGCTTCTGTCATATAACTTCCGAGACACTGGGGGTAGAAAATCCTCAAAGCGTGGCTCGTCTCGTAATTCGAGTCAGTAATACTTGAGACAACTCCGTGAATCCAGTGAAAGTGCGTTTCAACATACCAGATCAAAAGATCGTAATTCGGGTCAAGATGTCTTCAATCATGAAGATCTTTCCATTACTCATCTAGGAGAGGATTCTTTGTCTGATTTTGATGCAGATAGTAAAATCTCTGAACAAACTATCTCATCAATAATGGCAAGAGAGGTTACAGCATAAGCCATTACAGAAGACCAAGATGCTTCTAGTTCAGCTAGTCAAGAGCAACAAATTGCTGTACTGGAAGAAAAACTGAAGACCATGGCAGAAATGGTCGCAAGTATGCACACTATAATCGTGGCCCAACATGCAGTACCACCGGTTATAAATCCTGCTACTAATCCTGAGCTCATAGCATCTTCTGTACCGGTTAAAGTTAGTCTGGGGTAACTCCTCCTCAGGTTGCTTCTGTACTAGTTTAACCTGTTTTTAGTCAGTCTGGTGCTGGGGGTGGTAGTTACCATGCTGTTCCTCCTCATAACAATTCAAATCAGCCTACCAATTCCCAAACATCATGAGATGCTAATAAGGCTGTAAAACTCTTACACACTCAGTTTGAGACCTTCAAGCATAAGGATGGTCTACAAAGACTTGGGATAAAATAACTGTCCTGTAGAATGGAAGGAGGTTCAATTTCCTCCTAAATACAAGCTTCCAACCATTATGCTGTTTGATGGCAGCACTTTTTAAAGTCAGTAATCAATCACTTTCAAGTGATGACTGACCAATTGCAGCCAAATGATGCTCTCCTTACCAGAGTATTCATCGGTTGTTTAGCCGGTACAGCATACGACTGGTACCGTAGCTTGCCTGATGGCTGCATAACTTTTTTGTGGTTTCAAGCAAATTCTTGGAACGATTCTATGAGGGAGTCAACGATATGTCGTGTCTGCTGCCCTTATCAAAATTAAACAAAGGCACAATGAATCCATAGAAAGTTTTATTGAAAGATTCTATCGAGAGGCACTTAAAATGCCTTTAGGAACTCCTTTGCTGTAACAATAGACACTTACAAATCAAACTTGTTGCCTATTATCAGCGTGTAGACGGGATCAACACAATTCCAAGATTGGCCTTCTTTTATTGTGAATGCCAAGGCGGCAGAAAGCGCTACGAAATTCAAGTTAAGAGTTCAGAGGAATCATCATAACCAAGATGAACATTCTACACCCTGGTAATAATCGCCAGAACAACCGCAAGGGTAAAGAAACATCGGCCATCAATCTCAAGGGCAAGGAGTCATTGGCTGTTAATGTTGCTCAGACGGCACCTACTCCATCAGCACCACCACAGAAAGCACCTCGTCCAAGAAAGAGTATTCTTTTGACGAAGATGATATTATGAGCATATTCGATTGCTTAATCAAAAGCAATAAAGTTCAACTGCCAGAGGCAAAACGACCCGAAGAAGTAGGTAAAATTGACTACCCTAAATATTGTGTTTATCAAAGATTTATAGGGCATCCAACTCGAGCATGCTACGTGCTCAAAGGCAAAATCTAGAAATGGTCAACTCTGGTATAGTTACTCTCCAGCAGGATGAAAGACAGTGACAGCTAATGATGTTTTTGCAATTTGGTGACTTTCTACCATAACTTGTACAAGATAGTGTTGTCCCTATCCCAAGGGCTACTCTAGAGATCGTGAATCTCCCACCTTCCCAAAATAAGGGTCTTGTTCCTGTCAACTGACAAAGGAGAAGTCATGTGGATTCATCCAGATCTGGTAGGAGATTTTGAAGCGCCTTCTCATTCCAATCAAAAGAAGCGCTCCAAAACTAAACCAAAGAGCTGCATGGTATCCTTTGAACCGATAGTAGAAGAAGAAATTTAATCGACACCAGATCTGGAAAACCTTATCTTCGGGAATATTCCAAAACTCAAGAGAATTCTGCCCCATCTCCTGATGCTCCTCCTACATCATCTTTCCCTGCTGAGAATATACCATCTACATCCTCACCGATAGTGGAACCAACTCCTCCAAACTGACATCAGCAGATAAGGAAAAACAACCCGTCCGCTTTGACAAAGCATTGAAGAAGTCCTCATCTCTTGGACTTGAGAAGCCATATAATTTTGACATATTGGCTCAATTGGCCAATACTCTAGCAAGATTGTCAATCTTTGAACTTTTATCTCTCAAAAGAAACTCGAGAAACGTTAAGTGAAGCCTTGATGCAGGCTGATGCCTGTCTTACTCTCCTCAAGAAGCCTGAAAAAGAGCCTGTCAACTGTACATATTGTCATAGTGTATTTGAATTAATGCCCAACATTACTTTTATACAAGATGACATGCTTTTGGAAGACAATCGTCATGATCGTCCTCTCTACTTCACGGGATATGTGGACACCATAAAGTCGATCGCATTCTGATTGATCCAGGGTCTGCTCTTAGTATCATGTCAAATCCTTGTTGGATGCTTTGAAGATCCCAGTGCATAATCTTTCTACAACTATCACTACCATCTTGGGGTTCAATCAAGGAAGAAGTGAACCTTTGGAAAGATACGCCAGAAACATCAAATCAGCAATATTCGTACAAAGGACTTTCTATGTGATTGATAATCATGGTTCATACAATGCTTTACTTGAAGACCATTCCTCCACGAACACAACATTATACCTTCTACTCTTCATCAATGTTTCAAATATGTGGATGGCAATGGAGAAGTCCAGAAAGAAGTTGCAGATCTGAATCTTTCAAGGGGTCAAAGCGTACTGCAACGACACTCGCATGTACAAAGAGGAATTCATAAAGGTGGTATTGGCAATGGATACTGATGGAGCAGAAAGGCGTGTCGAATGATACCCTGGTTAATTCTTGTCAAAGGGCACACTTCCTATCCTCAGTCTTCCAAACCATTAACTATCTACCTTCCTTCTCTCACAAGAAACAGCCTCCTGGTGTTAGTCAGAAACAAAAGGAGCTCACCTCTTCTGAGCCACTTGTAACGACCTTCGTCGTAAAAAGCTCCCTCCTCCTTCTCGCTCTTCTTCTCCGCTCTGGTTATCAATCTGACTAAGCCTGTTAAGGCTAAAGGTCCTATTGTAAATGATGGTGTAAAAATCAATAAAACATCTCCTTTGCAGTATACTGATATCTCTTATTATACTCAATGTTATTTGCATATGCTAGATAGCTTTAAACCACTTACAATAGGAGTTGTATCATCTCTACGAAATGGTATCATGGATTCAATACAAGAATCATACTTTTCAGTACCGTCTCGAAAGAAAGGCGAAATGCCTATACTTTTCAATAAACGAGAAGAACATAAAATCATTCTTGACAACGATAATAAGGATGATACAGGAAGGTTACAATTACGTCGCTATATCCATAATCCAAGGCAATCATCCGTAAAATAGGCTATGATTTCATAACTGGTCTTAGCGCAAAGGAAGGCGAACTCCTATTCGTATTTCTGTTCCAAAAGGAAAATCATAACAATATTATAGTAAATCGAAGCGGAGATTAGGTTATACTTACCACTTCCGACTCCAGAACCTTCTGAATTCGATGAAGAAGAATGATTTAACTCTTCTGATTCTATCTCATGGGATTCTGATACCAGTATTGGCCATGTTCATCGGGTAACAGTATCTTCTAACATGGTGTCTGCTGAGTTCTCAGAAGATGACGAAGATGATATTGAATAATCTCCTGAGTAGACCCTTGGGCACAAAGAATGGACAATCAGTAGAAACTCTTTTGAACAAAGAGAACCACCTACTGAGGATCAACTAATTCAAATCGATGTTGGAGAGAAAGATGTGCCACGACCGATCTTTTTAGCAAAAATCTTCCAGAAGATAATAAACAAACTAATTCACCTCATTCGTGAATATATTGATGTCTTCGCCTGGAGTTATGAAGCTATGTCGGGATTAGATCCTCAAGTTAACGCATAAACTTAACATCTTGCCTAATGCTAAGCCAGTCAAACGACAGCAACGACGATTCAAGCCTAAGATAATGGATGCGATAGACGATGAAGTCAAAAAGCTCACCGCTTGTGGTTTTATCAAAAGAACACATCCTGATTGGGTAGCCAACATTGTACCAGTTTTAAAAAAGATAAAAAGTTTGGGTATGCATAGACTTTCGGGATCTCAATGTGCTTGCCTAAAGATGAATTCCTTCTCCCAATTACTGATGTCATGATTGACAATACTTGGATTCGAACGAATCTCTTTCATGGATGGGTTTTCTGGATACAATCAAATCCAGATGAATCCTGAAGATGAAAAATATACTATATTCCGTACTCCTCGTGGAGTATACTGTTATACAGTCATGCCTTTCGGTCTTAAGAACGTAAGTGCAACTTGCCAGCGGGCTATGAGTACTATCTTTCGAGATCATTTACGAAAGACCGTTGAATGCTATGTAGACGATATTACTGTCAAAAGTCGTCTAAAGGAAGATCACATTCAAGATTAAGAACTACTTTCAATCTAATGCGCCAACATCAACTCAAAATGAACCCCACAAAGTCTTTCTTGGGTGTCTCTAGTGGTAAATTTCTTGGATTCGTCATTACCTCTAAGGGTATACACGTTGATCCCGAGAAGATCAAAGCCATTCAAGAGATGTGTCCTCCACGTAACCTAAAACAGCTAAGAGGATTCTAAGGTCGACTTGTGTACATCAGGCGGTTCATTTCGAATTTATCTGGACGTTGCATACCATTTACTCAGTTAATGAAGAAAGGTGTATCTTTTATTTGGACAGAATAATATCAACAAGCATTTGATGATATAAAGCGGTATTTGATGAATCTACCGGTGCTAGTGCTACCGATTTCAGGAATACCCTTCTTGATGTATGTCCAAGCGATGGACCATTCATTGGGAGCGTTGCTGGCTCAGAAGAATAAGGAAGGTCATGAACAAGCCATCTACTACCTTAGTCGAACGATGATTGGAGCTGAACATCGTTATAGTCCGGTAGAGAAGGAATGCTTAGCCTTAATATTTGATGTTCAAAAGATAAGACATTACATCATCGGCCAAACTATTTATGTTATATCTCGAGTCAATCCTCTTAGAGCCTTAATGAAGAAACCCAGTACACTCAACTCTAGACTTGCTACATGGGCTATATTATTAGCACAATATGATATGGACTATGTTCCCCAAAAGTCTGTGAAAGGCCAAGTACTAGCTGATTTCTTAGCAGCTCATCCTGTTCCCAAAACATCTAAACTTTATGATGAGATTCCAGACGAAACATTGGAATCAAATATAATCTCAGAAGAATTTCCAACTTGGCGGTTGTTCTTTGATGGAGCTTCTAGAATTGGACCCGCAGGCACCCTTGTTGTTGGAGTAGGAATTGTTCTTGTTTCACCAGATGGATTAGCTATTCAGAGAGCTTATTCTTTGGATGAGTCATGCTTCACCAATGTAGCAGAATACATTGCTTTGCTCATTGGACTCCAATTAGCTAAACAACTGGATATTGAATATCTTGAAGTATATGGCAATTTTAAGCTGATTGTTAATCAGGTTAGATGCATATATAAAGTCTGACATCAAGATCTGGTACCATATCATGAAGCAGCAATCAGAATAGCTTCTTTATTTAAAGGGTTCTTTATCGAACATGTACATCGAGCATGCAATACAGAAGCTGATGCCTTAGCTAACCTAGCTGCGGTATTGGCAGTTCCAGTCAAAAGATAACAAATGGTTATTATCTCTAAAGAGAACTATTTTGTATTAAAAATAACCATAACATTAAATTCAGTAATTCAACTGAAGTCAATGTCATTAGCGAAGACTGGAGAGCACCTTTCATCGATTTTGCAGTACATGACATATTACCAGAAGATCCTAAGGAAGCTACAAGTATTCGTCGCCGATCGCTTCGATTCTATTATAATCATACCACCAAAACTCTTTTTCGAAGAACTTTTGATGGATTACTTTTGAGATGTCTTGCTGGTGATGAAGCAAAGCAGGTATTATGCGAAGCTCATGATGGCGTTTGTGAAGCACATCAGCCCAGTCCCAAATTACAGGATCGTATCCGACGTATGGGCTATTACTAGCCCTCTATGGTATCAGATGCCATTCACTATGCAAGAAAATGTCGTTCATGTCAGATTCATGCAGACTTCATTCACCAACTGTCAGAATTTCTTCACCTGACTGCTGCCTCATGGCCTTTCGAAGCTTGGGGCATGGAGATAATTGGCCCTATCAATCCTCCTTCATCTAAAGGACATCGATTCATCTTGGCTATAACCGATTATTTCTCTAAATTGGCTGAAGCTATACCTTTAGCTAAAGTGAAGACTAGTAGTGTCATCAACTTCATCAAACATCATATGATATACAAATTAGGTGTACCTCATCGAATCATCCATGATAATAGGCCATAATTCGTTATCCAGAAGTTTAATAGGTTCTATGATGATAACAAAATCAATAATGTTGCTTCTACGGCCTATAATCCTGCAGCTAACGGGTTAGCTGAAGCATTCAATAAAACTATTATCAAACTCCTTAAATAGTTTGTTTCTATTAACAAACATAATTGGAGTGAGAAACTTAGAGAATGTCAATGGGCTTATCGTACTACAGTCCGTATCCCATAAGTTGTACACCTTTTTCTCTGGTATATGGATCTGAAGCTATCTTACCGCTGGAAATTCAAATTCTATCCTTGAGAATTGTCATTGCTAATGAACTTACTACGAAAAATAATGATCGACTCCGGCTTCAAGAATTGGAGGCGCTCGATGAGAAAAGGCCACTGGCCCAACAACATATTGAACTTTATCAAGCCTGGATTTCAAAAGATTTCAATCGTAAAGTCAAAGTGCGAACATTTCAGGAAGGCGAGCTAGTTCTTACGGTCAGACATCCTATGACTATGACTCACATGAGCAAAGGCAAGTTCGAGGCAAAATAGGAAGGTCCGTATGTAATAAATAAGGTTTTCCCAAATGGAGCCTATCAACTAACAGATATGGATGGCAGAGTTGCTATGATGCCCATCAATGGCCAATTTCTTAAGAAATATTATGTATAAAAATAACTTGTTACTTCATTTCAGAGAAATAATGTAAATAAAGTTCATTTTATTCAAAGCAGAAAAGAGTTACATAATATTAAGGATGGGGATGAGGACCCGATCCTTCTTGATTGAATACATGATTGGCCAGTAATTCAAACATTTTGTTGTCTGAACACACTATCAATTCATAGGCAGCCTCCCTTACTGCTTCTTCTTCGGCAGTCTTCCCAGGCTCCACCAGTTTGGCAATCAAATCCTGTTCTGGTACAGAAACAGTCGAGCCTTCACCCACTTCTTTCTGAGGAGGCATCGGAAGCTTAGCAGGAGGCGTCTCGGTCATTCCTTCGATCTTCAGAGTGAGCAAATCTTTGGAAGACATTTTTTACAGAAAGAAAAGAAGTTGATGATATCTACGAAAGTTTTGCTCTATTTATAGACAGAACGACTAGATAGTCGGCTTCGAGAACCGATGCGACTTTTACTATTCAAACTAAGTCCAACTGTTCATTCATTCGTTCTCTTCCTCGAGAATCGAGATAACTGTTCATTTATTCCTTCCTCGAGAATCGAGATAGTTGTTCGTTGATTTAGCGTCTCTTCCTCGAAAACTGAAGTGACTGTTCATTCATTCACTTTCTTTGACTTATCATTCATTCATCCATTAATCTTGGCATTTATTGTCTTTTATTTACTTTATTGTAAATAACAGGAATTCACGTCCCCCATACCTCTAAATTCTACATCAGCAACTTGTCACGTCCTTATTACCTCTGATAAAGTTGTCTATTGAAATAACAATATTGCTAAACTTTATATTCAGCCATGTCCATATTACCTCTGAACAGATATAATAAATATTGTTATTTTCTAAATCAAGAAATATATCATGTCCAGTACCTCTGAATATATTTTCTATTCTATTACTTATATCTATAACAAGGTATACAACAAGTAATGGAACCACATAAAAAATTTCTCATTTTTATTTCTATTTGAAAAAAAGAAATACATTGTAATAAAAAGGCAACAAGTTTTGCTCATTCTACTCTGAAGGATAGGTGATAAGTTCTATAATTTGCTTCTTCAGAACTTGAACTCTTTCATCACGAGAATCTAGCACTCTCTACCTGGCTTCAACACTTCCTGATTCAGGATCGAAAGGTTGTAGAGCAGTAGTTTGACATGCTAGTTATTCATTCTGTAGACATTCAAACTCCTCCTTCTGGTGCTTCAGAGCCTCCATTTGATTAACATCAGCTTGGTACAACTGATTTTCTTGTTCTAAGCTCTGCTTGACAGTCTGGAGTTCTGTATGAAGTTGGACAATTTTAGCCTCCAGATCAGCAGCCTTTTTCTCTTCCTCTGCAGCCTTAGTCTTGTGACTCTCAGCAAAAATAGCTGCATCAGCGATTTGGATGTCTAATTCGGAGGATTGTCTAGTGAAAGCTAGCAAAAATACCTCAAAATTGGCTTTACTAGTTTCTGCTTTTCGGTCCATAGCCTCATATTATGTGTTTATTAGTTGCTCGATATCTCCTCTTTTTAGCTCTTTGTAAGATTTAATTGAGCCCTCCAGCTCATTCAAAATATGTTCCAAAAATGTAGCCTAAGCCTCGTCTCCTTGGCTTCGGATACCTCCAATCAAAAATGAAGAGGGAGTTCTGATGGTACTAAAAGGAACATCTTCTCTCTCCATCACTCTATGAACTAGAGGCTCTAGGGATGTAAAGAAGACTCTTGTGAAGGAGGCCACCACGAATTTGTTAGTTGCCACGGCTCCTGGAGTGGCTACTACTTCCGCAGGAGTCTTTACAGTTTTAATTGGTGGAGGAACTTCATCTTGAGCGCTGATATGAGAAGAGCTTTCATCTCCTTCTATAGTCCCTGTGGGTTCTTCTACAAATTACATATGTCATTTATATTAGTAACATATAATGCTGAAGACGGTATGACAAATAGATTATGCTTAGAAATTTACCTAAGCTGGGTACATCACGAGGAGTCTCAAGTGGTTTGACTGTCTCTGACTGAAGCTTTGACAGGGTCTCTGCAGACATAGTAGCCTGACTACTTCCCGCTCCCGATTCAGTCTGAAGTGGCAGAGTTATTTAAGTTTGATTTACTAATCCTGTTGCCACTCCAGACGTCTCAAGTTTATCAGTGATTATGGGTTCATCGATCTCAGGAGGATTGATATGTTCTTCATCGATAACTGCATTCTCCTCGTCTTCAGCAGTTGAGGGATCTTCATCAGCTGAGAGTTCCTGAGGTGATGGTGCATTCACTAAAATGTTATTCCAATCATCATCATATGTTCCATCACCAAAGTCACAATTAGCCAAGGCTTCGATCATCGCCTCTTCAGAATGAGTAGACTCTTGAGCTTTCGGAGTATCTTGTGGAGACAAATCCTTCTTTGGAGAGGTAGCTTCTGGACTCATAGAAGTTGGAGATGGAACTGTTATCCCCGCAGCAGCAAGTACATTTGCGGGAATACGTACAGTCATATTTTCTAATCTCGAAGCTTCTACAGTGGTACTAGAAGGCTGGACATCTGTTGAAGTAACTAATGCAAAGAAAGAGATCAATTTAAAAAACATCTTTTACAGAAAAATTGATATATTTGAGTATATCACAATTTTGATATTACCTTCTTGAGATGGTATTTCTTCAGCGATTACCAACTTTCTCTTGTCCTCTCTGTGAGATGATGCGACCCGGCTCTACAGCAGCTCCAGTGCGATCACTCTCCGGATCAATCAAAGAAGTAGATGTTCCTCCTTCTATAACTCTCCCTGTTTTTGAATAGAAGAAGGAGTGATGTCCTTCTCTCCAAAGGAAGAACTAAGGAGCATCTGTTTTGATTGAGAACGAGTTATTCTCGTGGTCGTTGGTTCATTGATAACCAGTGATGTTATTATCTTCTTCTCCGGAGCCTTTGGAGATTCGGGTCTATTATCCCGCTGAGAAGGTACCGTCGTCTCCTTAGTCTTTCTTTTCTTCAAACGCTTAGTAGAGGATTTCTCTTTTTGTACCTTTATGGATACGTCCAGAGGATCTTGAACTTGATCAGCATAGTTCATTAAAATTGATGCCTCCAGTAGTGGATCTGCAAGATCTTTGTCTTCTACATCCCGAAAAGAGTGAGCAGTGTGTTTTCCCTATTTGGATCTTTTTTCAGTTACGAAACTGTGTGTAGGATGGAAGTTTTCAGCAAATGTGTTTGCTGAAGTATAGAAGTTTGCGTATGTATATAACATATGCGGGCCTTGTGGAAGATTGTAGGACATGGAAAATATAGCTTTTGTGCCCCGGGCGTTGTAATAGCTCCAGGCCCTAGCCTCATTGATGAGGTAACCCTTGGCCTGCAGGCAAGTGGTGGCATTACCCCCATGAAGCTGATCATATCCGAACTGTCGTACAAATCGACTTGGCAAGTACGGTTCCAAATAGCACTCTTCTTGGAATCTGTAGACCAGGTGAGAGGGACGGATCTCCTTCAGCCACGAAAAGATGGGTGGGCTTAAACGGAGTGATTATGCAGTCAAATCCATCATTTGTGGAGACATAGCTTCATACCTATGAGGAGGCCCGACATACTGAAAGCTCCATCCCGATCTACGATTCAAGGCAAATCTACACTCTAAAAGAGCAGTATATTGCCAGTGAGTGCTAGAAAAGCGTCTGATGAAGTCTCCATCGACAGTTCCCGTATCAGGGTTCATCAAACAGGGATGGTGAAGCAATAGCCATCCGAATAGATATGTGTATGGCATCTCAGTACGGGGGAAATCTTGCCTCGCCGCTTTGTCATTTAGCATGGTCTGTACAAAAGAACGCAACCCTGCGTTCAAGCGGCAGGTCATGGCTGATAAGAGATCCATATTGTATCCAAAGACAAGACGTGCTGCAACAAACAGGACACCCTAATGGAATCTGTCGACTGCACTGGCTCCTGGAACTATAAATCGCCGTAGCCATAAAGATAGAAAATCTGCTAGTTGGGCCTCTTGAAACATGGATCTGTAACCCTGTCTAAGGTAACTTTGGAGAGTGTCGCCAGCCTTGAACGGATGCAAATCCTCATCCAGCGTGACATCTCCATGATCATGTTGCTCCATCAGATATTGCATGTCGCTCTGATTGAAGGGTTCAAACAAACGAGGAGCACATGCTTGACTTTCAAGTGGCTTGTCCTCCCGTGCATGACCCAAGAAGAGATATAGCATCCACTTTGTGGTATAACAAGTACCCGCAGTGGCACTTTTGTAGTAGAGCGAGCAGATCTTATAGTGACACAGTAATTCTTGGAAAACTACGATTATTTGAGGGTTCTCCTCTGCCATAGCATCCAATTCATCATTTGTGGGCACATACTCTTTGTATGGATTATCGTCCATTGGTAGGTGAGAGAGATATTCCATCTCATGAAGAGAAAATCCTATTTCTCCATAAGGAGTCATGAAAGTCCCATTGCTTTTATTGTACCTCTCTACTAGAGCCAAGAACATATGAGCGTTCGGGCGAATGCCCTATACTGTAGTCCAGATAGCATTGTAGAGACCCAGATCAAGGAGCTTGTCCTTGAATTGATCTAAAATCCAAATAGACAAGCTGCTCCAGCGCTTCATCTCTGGGTTAACCAGACCTGTCATACGTATAGCGCGATCTGGATATCTTCCTTCAACTTTTGCAAATGTATTTGCAAAAATGGGTATTATGACCGGAAGGAGCGGGGAGGAATCCTCGGGAAGGATGTAGCTTGGCTTCAAACCTCTTAAATGTGTACCGTACTTTCAGAAGTACTGAAAAAGATATCCTTGTTCTTCGGACCCAGTCTGTAATAGATTTTGCCGATCCTCGCCTGCTGAATGGGAGTCAGATCCCATGACATTCTTCTGGGATAGATTGCAAATTCATATTGAGATAAAGCCATAGACCTCGATATTTCTGTAAGGTATATGACTTTTTCTTCACACTTGAATATTCTCTGCTCCTTTCTTGTCTTGGGCTGGGAAGTCTTCTTGATGGCATCTCCAAATAGAAAGGCAGGTTTCTTGTGGACCACAGTATCCAGACTTTCAAAAGGCTCTCCGTTCATTAAGTTCAACAAAGTTTGGTTCTCTTGAGCCATGAGGAGAGTTCTTCATGCTTCAGGACCGTCGTATTGAGGGAATGTGACATGAGACAAATTCTTCTTGTACTCCGGGATATTGAATGCTGAAGCAAATCTTTCAGCATTAGGGTCTTCCCTAAGATCAACTACAAAGAAATACATGAACAAAAATTAGAAGCAACAAGAGTGATAATTAAGTTGTACAAACTATTAAGTTGCACAAACATCATAGGTTGCGCCAACAATTAAGTTGCACAAAATCCTGAGTTGCACGACATTCTGAGTTGCACAACATCTTATGTTGCGCAACAATTAAGCTGCGCAACATCTTATGTTGCGCAACATTCTGAGTTGTACAACATACTGTGTTGCGCGAAACTTAAGTTGCACAACATCTCAGGTTGCGCCACACACTGGAATGCGCCTCAACTTAGTTGTGCAATATTTTTTATTACATAAAAGCTAAGTTACACAACAGCATGCACAACACAGTTCGTAAGAATGAACAGTGTTCAAATAAAGGAACCACACCCTAAGAAGGGGTGGCGCAAAGTTTGTGATGCGCCACATTCTAAAAAGAGGGGCTCAAGTTAATATGAGGATCAAATCTGCTTCGGTGTTCGTCCTTGATCAACTTCCAGTGCTGGGTTGGCAATCTCTCGTCGGGAAGAGGGCATTGCATACTGAGGCGCACGAGTCGACGGAGCACGAGTCGAAGGGGCGGCGACACCCTTTCCTTTGTCAGCGGCGGTCTTCTTGGGGGCCATGACGTCGAGAGAATAGTTGGAGAAGAAGGTCGCAAGGATTCAAAGAAGATTAGAAGCAAATGTAAAGAGTTACAATCAGCTAATCAAGGGTTATTTATAGCCTAAAAGACAGAATCCTAACAGTCACCTTAAGTTGCGCATAGAAAATTGTAACGGTTTACAACAGATTGTGCGAGATAGGCGCAACTTGACTCAGTCATTATCATGATTCAAAGTAATTTAAAGTTTTGTAAAATTTCAAAATTCAAAAACTTTGAAGGGGGGTCTTTGTAGAGCCTAAAAATCAAGTTGTGCCATATTTTTATTACCCAACAATCAAGTTGCGCCCCAGAAATCAAGTTGTGCCACTGTTTTGAAGCTTAAAGGATCAAACTGTGCCACTGATTAGGTTGCGCCTAACAACAGACTGCGCCCAAATTACATTATGCCCAAGCCTACATGGCGTCTGACATTAATTACCATCATTGCCTGACAGCACTGACAGCTGACAGCACGATAAACGAAGAAAATCTCTTCGAATCCCTCAAAGCGTGCCGCTCGAGAAGATTTGGTTGACAGCTGTCCTGCACACCCTGCAAGTTGCGCCTAGGCACAATCCGAATAACACCCTGCAAGTTGCGCCTAGGCGCAATCTGAATAAATTCTTCTCATACATTCAAAAGCTGCCACGTGCCTATGTACTGAGTTGCGCCTAGGCGCAACCCAATCAGGCACAGTTTAATTTATTGTCTGAAGCTCGTGCAACCTGATAAAGTTGAGACAACTTACATTCTAAAGCAGGATGACATGGTGCACATGCCACTAATCTCTCAAAATGTGTCTACTACTCTGTACACGACCATGCGCATCTCAATCACATGATGCCACGCGTCTAAATACAGTTAGTACACGATTATGTAACTGAATGGAAGTTGGCGCAACATAAGTTGGCGCAACCCAAAGTGGCGCAGTTCAACCTCGCACACATCAGAATAACTGCTAAAACAGTTATTTCCATAACTTTATAAATAGAGTTTCCAATCATTGTTAAAGCATCACAGAGATCAGGAACTCTTGCAAAATTGTTGCTGTATTCTCCAGAGGCTATAGTATTCAAGTTCACATAGTCCAAGGGATAAAGTGATCGTCTTCTGATCAGATTGCTAAAGTTGTACTTCCCCATAATTTATTGTACTTTGTACGATTCTTTGTAAGTTTGTTATAAACTTTTTGTTTTTGCAAACAGATAGCAGATGCCATACTTTATAATGTCTAAGAAAAACACATGGGGAATGCAACATAATTGCAAAGTCACAACTTCCTAGCCGTTTCAAACCAAAATGACAATTTGTATATAAGTTGCATGTCCCTTGATATGTTTTCCCTATAAGTTTTAGGCTAGTAGTATAAATCAATCAATCAATGCAACATAGGACTTATTTGCTTCCGATACGTATGAAGTGTGATGTGTTGGAGTAAACTGGATAATCCATGTTGCACACTTGCTGCACACTCCATGTTGCTTTTGCGGGAATTGCTGCTATTGCAAGTTACAGCTCGAAAGCTGCAGGAACTACTACTTCCCCCAATCTAGTGTCTTGTTAGATTGATAATTGATTAACGTATAATGTCCCTTTTGTAGGAATAAGAAAATTATGAAATATCACTTTTCCGGGTAGATAATTGGCTAGAAGCACACAAACATAAAGGTGGTGAAGTATTGGAGAGTGCAAAATAAAAATATGTAAGCAAGATATCAATTTGTATGCATTTTTCCTTTTTAGCTTAAGTTTTTTTTAATATCGTTTCACAAAATCTCTATAGGAAACAATATTGGCTGCTAAAGGAAGAAACAAGAACAAAAGAACTCTTGAAGATTTCAACAATGATGAGTTAGTAGAAGTATTGGGGAAAGAAAAAATGGGACGGGATCGTGCAATAGGTTCCAATATCTCGAGGAAAAAGCTAACTCGTTTGAGAGTGGCAAAATAAAAACTTGAACAACATAAGAAATCATCTCAATTGATCTCACTTGTAGACTTTTGCATGGATAATTTTGAGGGCTTATGCAGGCTATATTATCAAAGATTACAACAAAGCACCGACAGTTGTAAACTCACCAGTCAGTGACCCTGGTTCAAGTTCAGTGCCTCGCTCTCTTCATTTATCTCAAAACATAGATACTGTTTTTGCCTCGGTTGTCGTATCTCATTTTTCTTGTTCATCACCTGCTGCTACGAGAAACCCCCAAGTTATTTTGTGTAATAAGTTCAGTAAAAAATTGGCAAAAGGGTGTGTCATCACAGATGCTACATCTAATATGTGTCATTTCAAAAAGGTTGGACATGGAGAGAAGAAAGTTTATATTGAGGAAGTGATTGATCCTGATGCTCCTTTGTTCAACCCTCCGCAAGGAGGACATCATACTTTTGCAAGTTTGGTTGAAGGGGGTTTCTAATTTGGCTAGGTTGTTGGTTGGAGTATGTTTGATGTTCTCTATCTTACTTTTATAACTAAATTCTGTGTTTTAGCTATGCTATGGACTATAAAATGTTTTTAATATTAAACACTTTTGTTGGTGTTATTTAGTTTATGTAGATGAACCATATAAGTATTTTGATTATGTTTACCAATTATATTTATGTTTGTCATCTTTGTTATTGTAATTGGATATAACCAAACCTTTTTAACTCCTCTAATGTATTATTTATCTTTGCATTACCAGTCCCAAGCCCGGATAAAGGAGGAGGAAAAATGTTTTATTAATACTTACATTTTTTTTTTACTTCATAATTTCTTCTTTATATCTTCTAAGTCATAATTTGGTTTTCCTTTTTGTCTTTGTTCAGCGTACATTCTCGGCAGACATGGATGAAGGATGGTGGGAAAACCTAGTGCATACTCCACTTCCAGGATAGGCCTAGTGCTCAAAGGATTAAAAAGATCATCTCCAACAGGCTTGAAGATTACTCTAAGATCGGTATATTCACTCTGTACACTTCGTAGTGCTACAAAATTTTGTTAATTTCATAAAACAAATTTAGCGTTTCTTATCCAAATGGAACACATAGTACTACCGTTCCTTTTTCACTCTTTGTCTTAATGTGTCATAATAATGAATGAATTTCCCTATACCAAATTGTATTATTTACCACTTCGTCTATGGCCAAAAGGTAGTTTACATTCATATACTAATAAAATCTTGTCCAGATTCAAGACGGGAGGAAACAAACGCTTGAAAAGTGTCTAAAGAAAGAGTTCAGACTAACTATGAACATCACAAGATCGATGATTTCTGGAGACCTGTATGAGGTAATTATATGGGCAGCTTGGTTTTGTTTGCCCGTTCTTTGCGCATATTATTCAGCTAAGCTTTCTGAACTGTCTCGAGTAGGGCATCCGAGCTCTCACCATTGACAAAGACAACACCCCCAAGGTACTCTCTCTCCCCCTCTACACCTCTCTGGCTCTTGTTTCTCGCTCACTATAGCTATTCTATTAATCATGATGAGTGGATTATCCCAGATATTCTTGGTAGTAGGCTTATTCTAGAATGAAAAACAAAATATTAAATGAACCTTTCAATGGGTTGGATGCGTGGGTCTGAAAGTGGTACCAATTCTAAAAACTTCACTACGGCCATTTATGTGAATAGGTTCACTTCTCTCAGTTCTCTTGGTGTAATAGTTTATTTGTCCTATTTTCAAGTTTTCAATTGAGGCTAAGAAGCTGAAGTGTGTGCCAGACGGAGCCCTACTGCTCACAGCGGTCAATGGAAGAAGGGCTCTTCATGTGGAAGGGGACGAAGAAGAACATCTAATTTTTTTCAGATCTGAACATAATCTAAACTTATTGGGTCGGGTGCAAAGGCTAACGAGTTAGGCTTAAACCCAGATACTGGCTCCTTTATGGCTGGGGATCTTCAACAGTGTAGGCTTGGGCCAAATACTTGTGGCTACATAGATAGGTTTGGGTCATGGGTCATGGGCCTGATAAATTTGGGGTTGAAATTTTTATGGACTGGTAAATAGGAAAATACTCACAAAATTTAATGAACGAATAAAATTCAGAACAAATACTCTTAATAATCATAAATAAATTTTGAAAAAAATATTAAAAATAAAATACTCTAACTCTCATATTTTGGGAAAGTGGGCTTACAACATTGAACATTGAAATACCGTATCGAGGATTGCATCGAGTGCACAAGTCAAAGATTATTGAATAGCTGGGGGTGAAGCATGCATATATGCACGAGATAGATCCTGCACGAAAATCACATTTAATATGACAGGAAAAAATGGTAGGCATTCACTTTGTAACAATGCAAGGGTGATTGCGTTGAGCTGATAAGAAGTCATCATGAAACAACACGAGTTATATCTATGCTTACTAGTTACCAATGCGAATCAAGTAGACTATGTTTGCGATGAAGTACATGCTTTACTGATTTCATTGCCATGTACGATCCTAAGGCTATAACATAAAAACCACATAATAAGATGTATGATTCACAAGATTTCTTAATATTGGTTTAGGTGAGTGGGTCTCATTAGTACGTAAGAGTATTAGTACTGATCCCCCACTAGATTGCTTGCAGGATATAAGGAATGGTTTACTCATGGCGTTGCTTCGCTTGGACATGCTGAGGCATAGAATGTCTTATTGTTTTGAGGCATACAAAGGCATTGACGCTCAGACTTACAACACAATAATGCAGCCAAGATATAGAAGACATGATTTATGGAACAATGAAATATTATGTGGACTAGAGAGAGATTATGAGTGTTGTAAGCCAATCTGGCAGATTCATTTGAGCTATTGAAAGCCTTTATAATTTTGCACCATATTCAATAAAGACAATTGTTTTGTATACTCTTCGTAACTTCAATATGACTGCTTTCTTTCGCTATAAAATATTATCATTTGAGATAACCATTTAAAGAATTTTTTTCCTTGGCATGTACGAGTGCTACTCCAGAATCGTACGGCAACATGTCCTAGCGAGGACGATCGATTCGGCTGAATCGATACGAGGACGATCGTTTCGGCTGGTTGGGGCATGACATGATGCCCCCGTTTTTACAGATGGAAGAAAACAAGGCCCAGCGCCGGGTCCCAACAACGGAATGCAACATGATGCTGGGGATTTAACATCTTAGGCTCCTTCTTGGCCCTCACAACATCTTCCTACTTAAGAGAACAGTACTGCCCCAGCCTATGTGCCAGCAGAAGGCATGAAGATGCGCCACGCCTAAATCAAGGCGTGTGCGCATTGACACCCACTAAGCTATTCCCAGTGCTGCACAATAACGGTGCGGCACAGAAAGAAAAAGAGAATTGGTCTTCTTCGGAATCTTTCGAGACTACAGACCCATGTGTCAATACTCTGGGCAAGAAGAATATTTGGACTCTTTGTACTTCGTGCCCACAAGTGCTAGTACAAGGAAGTTCAGGACAATACGAGCCTTGTGCACACAGACGTCTGGCCAACCAACTAGCCACCAGCGGGCGCCGTTGATGATCATACATGCCCCTGGCAGAAAATTATACGGGACTAGCACATGCGCCTAATCTAACCATGCCTATGAGGTGGGTCAATTCTGTAAATCTTCTTCAGATAACCTTAGCCAGGGGTCAAAAGCTTCACACGTTCGCTCATGCTCCTGGTACATCCGATCACGTGTAGATGGCGTAAAAATGGAATTTCCTTCAATAGGCCTCCGAGCATTCTCTGGATTCCCCACTCATCCAGAACCTTTAGCCAGAAATTATTGAGTTTCGATGTTATCTACTAACGGTTTCCTATCCTCAAGCCCAAACACCAGTAGTTCAATGAGATAGTGATCACATCATGTTTCAAAGTGCTCAAGAAATACAAGTACTAACTCACTCACTCACTGTCCTCTCCTCGTAGTCTTTGAGAGTATTAGTGATCATTTAAGCTGGCTTGATCACTCTAAGGCTTCACTGCCTCGACCACCGCTAGTGCAAGAACAAGAATCATTTTCGTGGATTTGCCAAATAGGTGTCATGGTACGATCACACAAGGTGGTCCTCCTCCTCTGGATACCCAAATTTTATTTACTTGTGTTGTATATCTTTAGTTGGGTCCTATTTTGTTTTTTTTACCCAACTTTTGTCATTAATATAAATCATTTAAGAATAAAACTAAATATTAATCTTAAAAGGGTAAATTGCAAAAAATCCCTCATTAGATTGTCGTCTTTTGCATAGAAAGACCTATTAGCCAAAATTAGCAAATAAGGACCCCGCAATATAGGACTTGCTCAAAAAGGCCCTTACCATCTGATGGAAGTTAGAAATGGCCATTATTGAAGTTTTTTTAAAAAGAAAACCTAAACTACCCCTCCCCTCTTCCATACCAGCACCCCTTCCCTAACCCCCCATTCCGCCGGCCAGTCCCCCCTCCTCCCTCCGGCCAGCTCCCCTTCCGTCTCCTCCCCGCCTCCTCCTCCTCCTCCCCGCGTTCCCCTCCTCCTCCCCACTCCCTCCTCCTTCTCCCCGTGTCTCCTCCCCACTCCCTCCTCCTTCTCCCCGTGTCTCCTCCCTGCCCCCTCCTCCTCCCCGCCCCCCTCTTTCTCCTCCCCGTACCATCGAAGAGAGAGGGGGGAGAGATTCCTCCTTCCTACGTCTCCTTCCCGCCCCTCTCCTCCGCCCCGCCCCCTCCTCCTCCTCCTCCTCCCCGGACCACCGGAGAGAAAGAGAGGGGGAAGAGAGTAGGAGAGGGGTAAAATGGTCATTACATACCCAACTTAACACCAGTTAACAGAAAAGAGGCATAATGAGCAGATTTTATACTTTAATGAATTTTAAGAGCATGGGATCTTTTTATGCAAAAGTCAAAAATCTAACGGGAGATTTTTTGTACTTTACCCATCTTAAAATTACTAAGTATGAAAATAAAAAAATAATCTTAATTATAATATATAACAGTCACTAAACTATACTTTTTTTTTAGAAAATAAATAAAATGAGATCTATTTAATTAAATTTATATACAACAATGCAAATCTGTAAGTTATATATCATAATTTATATAGGCGTAGAATTGTAGGTCTGGTAAGGGTTATACTTGCTGGAAAAGTATGCGAAAAATTGTTCTCCAAACCAAGAGAACTTGGTGACAATGGTGAGGATCTAAGGAAAACCCGCAAACCAATCACGTTCAAATCACACACAATAGCACAACACAAACACAAAGATTTGTACGTTGAAATTTCTATTGGAAAAAATTTGGGACTATCGAAGTCCGACCCAAAAAACCCTTCATTAATTGAACATAGGAAATACATCTACTCTTGTACAAACTCCTCCATCGATACACATAGATCACCACAACCCTTCAAGTATAGTAAAAATAGATCACAAGAAGAAAGCGAAAGATTATGGAAAATGAGATGACGAGGAAGAACCGATCGATATAAAACTCCTCGGAATGATTGTAGGAGCGTAAAAAGTGCTTCAAAGAAAGAGTCAAAGTGATAGATCATTCCACTCAAATTGATCTACTTTACGCCGCAGAGAGGCTAAATACTTTACGCCCAAGACAAGGCTAATCACTTTACGCCTAAAGTAGGCAGATCATTTTACGCTCGGGTCTACACCCATGATTTTACGCCAAGGACAGATCAGCCACTTTTACGCTGGACAAAGCTGTCAAGTCTCACATTTAATGCAAACTCTGACATGAAGATATCGATGATGGCATATACCACAGATTTCGAAGGGATTTGTTTTATACAGAGACCAATATTGTCGTTTAGTATGTGGATTGAGCTACTTTACGCTCACACTATGGCTTCTTTTACGCACGAAGATTATATGAGTTTTTACGTTCGAAAGTCGACGTGTGCGTAAAGTCTATTTGGGCTACTTTACGCTCAAGGTTATTCAATAACCACTTTACGCGGGAAATCTATGACAGGGCTGTTTTACGCCTAGTCCACTGCTTTACGCTCGGAGTACATTGGGGTTGTTTTACGCCCTATTCTTCTTCATCAGTTGAGAACGTGGTCTGCCTACATGGCTTTCATGCCACACATCTCGAAGAACGTGTGTACGTGCATCCTATTCTTACTGAAATGATGGGACATGTGTCAACATATGCAGACGATGACTTCAGTCATGGGTGACAGTTGTTAGCGTAAAGATGGAACTTTTGCTGAGTTTTTACGCACAAGAGCCCAAGTCTATAAATAGACTTATTTTCTCATATAACAGACACACAGAGACAGGAGAGAATACAGAGATCAGTACTTAGAGATTTTGATTTTCGAGAGTATTCTTCTTCAACCTTTCTTCCAGAACAGAGTGAAGCAAAGCAGGAAAGCATTCGGCCTCGCCATCAGTGCCCAAGTGCGTCGATACCTTTCTGGTGACTTAGTTCTTCCGGTTGTTCAACTTCAAGCAGCGATCTTCATCATCATCATATGGTCCAAGGAACAAAGTGATCATTTACAGATCAGACTTCCATAGCAATACTTTTCCAGAATCAAATTTGTACTTCTTGTACTCTTCCTCGTTTTATTTTTAAAATCCGACTTCCAGGCATTTTGTTAAGTAAAACAAAAATGGCGACTCTGCTGGGGACGACCTTCTCCTCTGACGAGGAGGCAATTGCTCAATATGATGATGTTTCGGTCGGTTCGACCAAGAAGACTCTGGTTGTACACTTTGACCAGACTGCCTATGAAGAAATGCTCCGAACTGGGGGTAGTTCTCGCTACTCCAATGTTCAAAAATCTCGTAAAGCACGAAAAGTTTGGATTCCTAAATCCAAAATAGCTTCTGATCTCTCTGTTGCTGCTAGTGGCAAGAGAATTCTTCCCACTCCTGTCGTAGAGGCTCCCGTTCGTAACGAGGCAGTCCTTACTTCAGAGTTGCACTCAAAGTGTGACGATTTATCTCCCGTTTGTAACGGTGAAGATAATCAGGTTTCACGCCCACTGCGTAAGAACCAGGTTTTACACTCAGTGGGTAAAAACCAACTCTTACGCTCAGTACATAAAGATGAGTCTCCCATTTGTAATGTGGAAGACTCTAATGCTTCTGAGGGTAAGAATAAGTCTCCCGTCTGTGACGTGGTAGACACACACAAGTTACGCTCTTCGCATAAAGGAAAATCTCCCGTCTGTGACGTGGTAGATAACCAATTTTTACGCTCTACGCGTGAAGGTAAGTCTCCTGTCTGTGACAGTGTAGATAAAATTCGCAAAGATGTTTACACATCTAATGTGAATGTACCTAAACGTGTGCAGCGTAAAAATGATGTTGGTAAAACTTCAGTTCCACACCAACAGTCTTCTTATACTGCTCCACGCAAAGTACCAAATTTACAAATTACATGTAATGAAAATGGAGTCCTTTGTGCTAAAAAATCTCAAGATTTACGCACACAACTCCAAACGCGTAGAAATATACAATTTGGTTCTGCGAATGCTGCCAGTAATCTTCTTTATACACAGGGTACTAAACGTTTTTCTACCCCCTAATGTAATAAAGAAGACTACTCTCTCCACTCCTTCTGACTTACGTGAATTGCTAATGCAAAAGCGTAAGAATAGACAATCTCCGGTGACATTTCTCCAAGAAAAGCATCATTGTGGTCATCACCAGGTTGTGATCAACTGTTGTTGTTTGGCTTCAAAATGGTCAGTTTTTGATCGATTAAGTTTTAATTCGCCTCAACATCAAGCTGAAGACCAAGAACATGAGCTGTCATATGCATCAGTCAACATGGCGTCTCATACTAACAGAGGACGACGTCCAAGACGGAATATGTCCCAAACTCCAGGTCAGCAACAGTTCAACAGACTTCTTGATTCTTTTGAGGGGTTATATCAAAATACTCGATCAAGAAGACAAAGACAAAGACAAATGCAGACTTCTGATTCAGAAGCTGGGGGTACTCAATCTTTTGAGTCCGAGACTGACAGTGTCGATTCATACTTCTATACTGATCCTTCTATATCTTCAAGAGAGGTCGAATCCTACGCTGTTGGAGATGAACCAGAGACCTCATCTGTTAATATAGAGCAGCATCTCACTGTCGTTGAGCAATCACTGAAAGACATGCTTAACATGGTGCAAAATATGCATCAGATAATATTGAATCAGCAAACTGCTCAACCGACAGTAATAGCACCAGTACCAGTAGCAGCATAAACTCAAGATAGTCAAGGGGCTGAGATACATTTGAATGTTCAAGAGCCTGCTGTTAATCAAAATTCTGCTTCTCCAGATCCTATTATTCCAGAAGATATACCATCTCCGGTGGGGATTACGGTACATCCAACAACTATTCAATCAAATGTGCTTCCGCAGACTACTGAGGCCATTCAAGCAGTGCGTGAACTCAAAGCACAGTTTGAAGTCTTGAGGCACAAGGATCAACTCCAGAGGTTAGGGATTAAACAACCTTATCCTCCCCATTGGAACGATGTACCCTTTCCACCAAAATTTAAGCCACAATCCATGGTATTGTTTGATGGGAGGACTTCTCCTAGTCAATATATTAATTATTTTGATATTATGACTGTACATCTGCAGAAAAATGATGCACTTCTCACTCGAGTGTTCATTGGTTGCTTGACGGGTTCGGCTTATGATTGGTATCGAAGTTTACCCGACAATTGCATTTCGTCTTTCGACGAATTTAAGGCAATGTTTCTCTTCCGCTTCTATGAAGGAGGTATGGACATGAATATGTCCTCCTTGATAGAAATCAAGTAAAAGAAGAAAGAAGATACTCGGACGTTCATTGAACGTTTTCGAGAGGCAACTTTAAAGATGCCTCCTGGCATGCCAGATTCAGCACTCATTGATACATGCAAGATGAATCTGCGACCATCTATTGTTGTTTTTACGGGTTCTCAATTCACAGATTGGGCTTCGTTCATCATAGCAGCAGTTTCTGCCGAGACCAACGGTAGGTTGGCTCGTGAACATGGGATGATTTTCGCCTCAGATGATAGAGGAAAGAAAAGTAATCCTGATAATAACCCCGGTAATCGTAATGTGAAAGGAAAAGATACCCTCATGGTTAATCTTTTCAAGAATAAAACGACGCCGAATAGCCAGGAATCTTCCAGGCCAAAGGAAGAATACTCTTTTGATGAGAGTGATATTCCAGGGATATTTCAATGTCTGGTGAAGAGTGGCAAACTTCAGATTCCAGAGCCAAAGAGGCCTAATGAGGTAAATCTAACTGACAATCCCAAATATTGTATCTATCGTAGATACATTAACCATCCTACCAGTGCTTGCTATGTCCTGAAGAAAAAAATTCAGGAGCTGATAAATGGCGGTGCTATCGCCTTAACTAATGATGACTATACGGTTACAACCAATATGGTTTCTCTTCAATTCGGGGACTTTCCTCCACAGCTAGTAGCAGATGGAATCATCCCAATCCCGAAGGCGACGATGAAGATTGTGAATATCCCGCCTCCTAGAGAAGAAAATGACGGATTGCTGCCTCTTACCTTAAAAAAATGGTGAAATTATGTGGGTACACCCTGACTTAATACCTGAATTGGAAAATGAAGGTAAAACTTCAAAATTCAAGAAAGACAAGAAAGTCAAAACCTGCAACATGATTTCTCATGTTATTCCAGATCTCGACGATTCAGATTATCTATGGGATGGCGCTCCTTTAGAAGATAGACTAAGAGGATTGAACATTTGTCCTCTAAGTCTAGCTCCTCCTACCAAACTCAAGCTTACTCATCAGCAGTGGTTAGCTCTGAATAGTGTCCCTTTATACCGGGCACAACAAGTCTTCGCTGCTTACGAAAAAGCTCCTACAGGGATTTTTTCTCGTATCCCGAATCCTTCTCCTCCTGTAGTTACAGAGACATCTATTCCTCATTCTCCTGCGGATACAGAGATCTCTTCTTCTTCCTCTGTGGAACCATTTGTTAAAAGCCTGCTGCCCATTCATCTATACAGTCAGCAATCTGTCCTTCTCATGAAGAAAATGGGTTATGACTTTCAGAAGGCAGAAGGTTTGAATTATGATAAAGAAATATGACTTCCTTTACAAATTCAAAATCAAAAATCTACTGTTGGATTGGGTTCTGAAATTCCTCACAACAAACCTTACAAGAAAAGGGCTAAAGGGAGGAAGACTAAATCCTGTAATATGGTACTTCCTTCTCTTGAGTCTGAAGAAGAAACTTTTACTGGTACAAGATTCGGGAAGGAGTACCACAAAGATTATGAGGGATCTTCCAAAGAAGCAGAAGATGTAGTAGAAACACTACCAGCTCAACCTTCTCTTGTTCCTGCTAAACCCTCGTTGGTTGAAAAGGGGAAACAGAAAGCAGTACGCTTTGACGTTCCATTGAAGTCTGCTTCCTGTAATGCCCCAGTCCCAAAATACGTTGGACTAGGAACATAAACATGCCAGCTGTATTCATACGAAGTATACTCCAATATATGGAAGCCTCGTATAAATACATAAGCTGTAAAATACAGTAGAACCATAACTAATCTTATCCACGCAAAATAAATGAATAAAAGACATCATATAAAGATAATGAATTGTCTTGATACAATATGTTGGACGGAGACAAATCCACTACCAACAAATAAGGAAAAGTACATAGAAAATGAAATGAGTAGCGAGCGAAGCGAAGATGATCCAAGTGCAATCATCCTCGAGAAATAGCAATGAACACGGCTAGAGCTAAAGCACCTGCGAAAGACAATATCACACACCTGAAAAGATAACCAGGTCCTCAGAGGGACGTAACAAGACACATAATAGCATGCCATATAAACTGAATAAATATTGCTCAAATAAATAAGTAAATCGAATTATAACATGGTCCAATACGTACCTACTGAACGAGCGTACCATCCCCCCAACCAAACAAGGACATGAGATGGTAAACTAATTCACGGTAGCGTCTCTTTCCATACTATGAATCCAATATGGTATCCGGACCCCAAAAAGGTTCAATACCTTCTCATCGAAGTAGTAAGTCACACCTACAACCAAATAAGGACAAGATGTGACGAACTAATCTGCGACAAATTATTGTTCCAAGCCACGGTCAGATACAAGTACCCAAACCAAAAGTACTCGTACCTAACGGATAAAGGTGCCTAACCAATCTAAGTGAAATGTAGTTAAGAACAATCCTTCCTACGCATGGACCCTGGCTGAATAGGATCGGCATAGTCTCCCTTGGGCACCAGAGGCCACATCAGTAAGAGCATGACGTTCCGTAGAATCGTCAGTGGCTGTCAGTAATCATGGGTCATCAACCCCGTATCTCCAGCGGAGAGTCCGGGTCACAAGGGAAGTGCATCGAAGCCCATACGCTAAGGAATTGTCCTTCCCGCCCAATACCTATTATGTTGTATCCACAATATTAACCTCTATAACCGCTAAGTCAAACTAGCATGCAACCTCTATTAGCGGTTATTCCTATCGCACGGCTTGTACGTACTGGTGGCCAGCCAATCACGCACTTCCGTATTCTACATGCGACACACAACTTTGTGTTTACAACGTGTCAAGGCCAATGAATGCAACACACAAGGTGGTCCCTTAAATCTAGGTTTAATTTGTAAGAAAAATAATACACAGCAGGAAATATAAATGAACAGTAAGTTCTAACAGTTATGCCATGTATCACAGTTTATTTTATATAAAGAAAATAAATAATGCATGAAATATGAGCTAAAATAAATAAACAGCAAATGGCAAGGTCTCTTGCCTGGTAGAGCGCCTGGTGTGCTACGATAATCATGATGGCATGAACTGCGACTTCGGTGCAACAACTATACAAGGTGACCACAAATGGTAACATGGTCGGTTCCATTGGGTCCAGAAGGTTCAAATTAGTTAGGGTGGACATATGGTAGTCTCGCAATTGGCGAAGGAATAGGAATAACGGGATTGATCATGGAAAGGAGAAAATCAAAGAAGAATGGATAATAAAATATATAGAAAATTATAGAAAATTATTTATAATGCTAAAATCCGTATTTGTACAACTATAATTTTGCCAAATAATTTACTTTAAATAAATAGAACATTTACAACAATATCTTAGTCTATAATATTGTTGTTACCAATAATAAAAATAGTTTTTATGAATTTATCTATTTTGGCTAGTAAAGTAATAAAAATAATAATTGGTACTAATAATTCAATAACAAGGGTATATCAATAATATTTTAAATTATTTATCAAATATTACATATTGTATAACAAAAATCTTGGTAAAGAAATAACCCAATTAGGAAAATAACAACAATATTAATAATAATAATAATGATAATAATTTTGATAATAATAATAATAGATACTAACAGTATAATAATCTTAATAATACACTAATAACAATAATAAAATAATAATAATAATAATAATTATGATAGAAATAATAATAATAATAATAATAATAATAACTATAATAACATAAATAAATAATAATAATAAAAAACACAACAGATGCTCTCCTCTTTCGAGGAAGAGCAGACATTGTTAGAAACAACAAAACAACAAAAAAATCTCAGAAGAAGGGATGGAGAGAGAGGAAGTCCAGAGAGAGAGGGAGCGGGAGAGAGAGGGTGAGGAAGAGAGAGAGGAAGGAAGAAAGAACGGGGGCTGGTGACGACGCCGGCGGTCGACGCTGGTCCGAGGAGGAGCGGAGGAACGGGGAGAGGCCGGCGTGGAGGGTTTTGGGGGGATCTGGCCGGCGGAGCGGCCAGGGTTGCGGAGGCGGGGATTCGAGTCGGCGGGGTGGTTCGCCGGCGGCGGAGAAAAAGGTTTGAGCGGGAAGAGGCGGGGCGTGGAAGGGACGAAGTCGACGGGGTCGTCGGACATGGGCGGTGAAGGGCGGCAACGGCGGAGGTGACGCAGGCGGCGGGCGGATGAAGTCGGGGAGAGGGTTTCAGCGATCGGTGAGTGCGACGGAGCTCGGGCGGCCAGCTCGCGGTGGCGAGGCAACAGAGAGGGGCGGACGGAGTTCGTCGGCGGCGCGGCGCCGGCCGGGTCGAGCGGCGGTGAGGTGAGCATTCGGTTAGGGTTCTTGATTTTTTTTTCTCTTTCGGTTTTCGTCTTTTTGGGTGGCGGCCGGGTTTGATCGGTGGGGTGAGCGACGCTCAAGCGATGGCCGTGGGGACGGTGGCTGTAAGACCCAGTTTTCTGAAATTGGGGTATTTTTAAAAAAATTATTATTTTTATTATTTATTAATGATGTTTTAGTCATGATATGATTTTTGGTGATTTTAGTTAATTTAAAACTATTTTCTAAGTCATGGCTTATGACTTTGTGATTTTACTAGTGTAACCCTAGTGTAAACCCTAGAGATTTCATAACCTAGAAACTAACCATGATCATGTGAGCCTAGCCATAGGTTTAGAACATCAAATTAGGGCTTTTTAGCCTAAAGGGTATTTTGGTAATTTATTAGAATTTATTTGGAATTATTTGGATTTATGTGTTTTTATTATTATTTAATTAGTGGATTAGTGTCATGTTAGCCCTAACCTAGTTTACCCTAACCTAGAGATTAGTCACTAACCTAGGAGGCTAATGTTAGATGTTAGTTTTATGTTAGAAATATCTAAGGTTAGACAAATATCTAGATATTACCTATCTAAGATATTTCCTTTAGAAACCTAGAAATATCTAAGGGTCAAAGACTTAGAGACTAAGTTTTGCTAGGTGGATAAACCCTAAATATCTACCCCCTATCCCCCATGACCAGCCAACCCTACCCCCTTCCATATAAACACACCCCCCTTCATTCAAGCTTCTTTCATTACACAAAAACCTAGTTTTTTCCCTCAACTTCACACCCTCACCACTTAACCATTTCAACTCCAAATTGAGCCAAACTTCTTGCATTGGAACCCCCTACTATTGAGGATGCTAAGGGGAGCTAGCTAGTTAGGTTGCATAGCATTTTGGGTACCATCAAGCGAAGAGGATACCCTCCCCCAAAACCTTGTTTTCTTGAGTTTTGCACTCATAGGTAAAAATCCCCAAACCTAGTTATTATTGTAATTTCTCTTCATAATTGCATGCATATAGGTACACCCTAACAGTAGGCTAAGTTTGGTGAGATTTAGACTTGGTTTGGTGTCCGTATCGGACACGTATCAATGGTTTTATATAGGTGTTTGGTGAAATGCCACATAGGACTTTTTATTCAAAATTTTCCAAACAAAATATATTTTTGGGTAGCCCTAGATGTGTAGGACACGATTCCCTAGGACTGAGCATGAATTGGACACTGTTCGTGTCTAAAACAGGATACGAACCCACTGATTTTTAACACACTGTTTATACTGTGCACACTGTAAACACGCAAGTGTTTGACACTTCGTGTCGTGTCCACACGTGTTGTGGACACGATATAGTAACCTAGACACGTACCCTGATACCTCACCTATCCTAGGACACGACCACGAGGCCCTAGGTGACACACACGTGGCACACAAGCCCTCGACACGCGTGCATGAGACAGTGCACGCTGTCCTGCTACCAGACCCATCGTGTGCACTGTACACGACACGTGGACACGGAAAACTTGACACAAACCTAGGGGCAATGTCTGACAAGACATCCCCAAAGTTTCGTATCAAGCCGTGTCGTGTCGAGTGAGGAATCGCACTCGCACTGGACACACACTGTCACTTACACGCGCGCACAGTGCCTCTGATACGCACTTCGTGCGCGGACACGGGGACACGAATCAGGTACCTAGACACCTAGCCTGACCCTAGACGAACCTACACACGTGTGCACGAGACCTATGGACACGTGTGTCATGAGCACGAGACACATGAACTCGTGCACGATACAGTGCAATTCCTGTGCACTGTAATTTACCCGATTGGGTTTTTCATACCTTGGACACACCGTGTCGTGTCGTGGTGGCCACCTAGGGACACACACGACACGTACACGTGTGGGGGCTCGATTACCAACCACTAGTTTCGAGTCTTAGCTCGTGTAGGTGCGTGAATTCGGATTACCTACCTGTCGAGTTCACAGTCCACTGTTTCCAGTTTTGGTATTATTTCCAGATTTGTAAATCGAATTTCAAAACCTATTTTGATCTGTTTTATACTTTGTATTAGTGTATTTTAGTATGTATATACGTAGTATATATGTATATGTGAGTGTGGGTGAAATTTGGGGGTATTTGGTAGAGTATAGGTGGAGTTATGTATATATATACATATGTATGTATATATGTTATTGTGTGTGTGTGTTTGGGGACTGAATTTGGTCCCAGGATTCCTGAACCCATTCCCCCTTGCTGTCCAGCCTCTCTCTCTCACTGTCCTCTTCACTCTCTCTCTCTTACTCTATATCTCTCTCTCTCACTTTCTCTCTATATATATATGTAATATATATATAGTTTCTTCCCTCTCTATATGTAAGTTTCATATATATATATATATATATATATATATATGTATATATATATATATATATATATATATATATATATATATATATATATATATATATATATATGATATATATATATATATTTGTATTAGTTCTCATGAAGTATCATTATATATATATATATATATATATATATATATATATATATATATATATATATATATATGTGGGTGATGGTATGATATATAGTATTTTACATATTGGGATATAGGTAGTAGATAGATGTGTATAACTATATATATAGATATATATATATGTACTTGTGTAGAGATGGAAACCTGTATGACTAGCCCATGGCCTAGGTTACTAGCCCATGGTCTTGGGACTAGCTCAATTTGACCTAAAGGCCCAAAAACCCAACTAGTTAACCCTTGTTGACTAAGGGTTGACCAAAGTCAACCTTAGGTCAAAGTTGACCTAGTTAACCTAGAATTGACTAGGATTGACCTAAAATGACTAGTTTAACTAGTTGACTAGTAAGACATAGTTTGACTAGGTAATTGACCATTGTTGACCAAAGTCAACTATAGGTCAAACCTTGACCTAATTGACCTAGAATGGACTTAGATGGACTCTAAATGACTTGGTGACTAAGGTTTGACTAAACCCTAGACTGTAAACTAGTTGGTTAGGGTTTTGACCTATATAAGGGTATTATTGTAACTTGAGTTATATGGGTAGTCCCATGTAGATGAAGATATGTATGGGGTTAAGTGAGATAATAGGAGTTGAGTCTTGATTTGAGTTAGAGTATGGGATTAGCTTGATTATAGGATTAAGGTTGGTGTTGTACTATATGTATTTATGTGTGGTATACTTTGTATAGGTAATTATAGTATAGTATCTTAGGTATTCTAAGACAGGTTAGCCTATGTTTGGTTTTGAGTTAGCCTTATTGGGTTTGACTGGATGTTGACCATTAGTCAAGATTAACCTAATTATCTTATTGACTAGTCTGTGATTAACTAAAACCTTAGTTAGTCTATAAGTTTGACCTAGACTCGACTTAGCTTGACTATATTGACTAGTATTTTACTAGTCTGACAATTATTGACTAAACCCTAGATAACTGGACTAGTTTGGCTAGAATGTTTGACCAAGAGTTGACTTTAACCTAGATTAGACTTGTTTACCCTTGTTTGACCTTGTATGACTTAGTTTAACTTCTTGTGACCTAGTATGACTTGATTTGACTTAGTTTGACTGTAGTGTTGACCTAGTTTGACTTTGACCTAGATTGGCTTAGAATTCATATAGATTGCATCGTAGATTTCATTTACCTTCATTTTGGACATGTCATAACTGTATTGCTCTATTTTAGGATATTGTGACCCTGGTACAGACATCTGATATTACACTACTCTTTTCAGAGTAACAGGCGAGTACATTCTCTGATAATTCTCTCATTTATTTGTCGATTACTGTATTTCAGTTCTAGTTAGTTCTATGTGATTCTCTGTATCAATACGTATGGATATTTCTGGATTCATGTATGCGACACATACCTTACTTACTGATCTCTATTACTGGAATCACTGGAATCATTCCGGGATCATTTCTGGAATCATCATTTGGCCGAACTCATCTCAATTTTTGTGTCTTATACTGGATTCACTTGTTGGACAGGGAAATATTGAGTAAGACATGTAGACATACCCCAAATCCGGAATCTCCTACTGGAATCTACCGGAAGCATAGCCATCTCTTGCCTGATCCGTAAGAGATGTGCCTGATACCTACAGCCGTTTGCATGTCGACCTCGGTATTTTAAAACACACTGTTAGATCATAGTTGGACTCACCCTGGTTTCATTGATCACTGTTGGACTCATCTTGTACTGGAAATTATCTGGTATCAGATTATATGGACTGGACTCACACTGGGATTACATTAGACTTATATCGTACTGTCTGGACTCACACTTATTATTCTAGTTCAGTTAGCTTTTATTACAGTCTTTATTGCCATGATTCTTCTCTTGTTTTAGTTACCTTTCTTTTCTTGTATCTTACTGTGTCTCTGTGCCATCATTACCTGCATAGAACTGCCATGCTCATCAATAAAACTGTCTATAACTGCTTTATAGTTCTTTGTCATTTACTTGGGTTTTTCTTGATGAGTTGTGCTCGTTCCCGTCCTGATTAGACCTGTTGAAAATATTACAGATGATAATCCTGAGGACACATACCCTGCTTACCAAAGACCTGGCGAGGGATTAGCTACCTTTGGTTCTGACTCTCAGGAGTGATTCAGGAGATTAGCTAGTAGACTACTTTAGCTTTCATGTTTTGGCTTGTTGTATTAAAGTTAAGATATTGAGTCTGTATTAAGTTGGTTTGAGATATTGGTATATTATTTTAGTAGTTAGTTGTTGTTGTCTTTAATTCCTTAGGTATAACTTCTGTGTTATCTTTTCGTGCTTAGACTGTGTGTGAGTAGATCATACCCTTTACTTGCCCTCCATTCGGAGCTGATATCTAGACAAGTACTTTTTATATTCACTGCATGAGATTAGTTAGCAACCTAGAACAGCTTACTACCGTCGACACTGCGGCGTAGGCTGGACGTAACCACTTCTCGTGCCCCTATACAGGGTGCGGGTCGTGACAGTGGCAGTGGCAGTGTTGCAATCGGGTGGCCGGGTGCTGGTGTCAACTAGTGGACGGGGTCGAGTGCCGGGTGTGATGGGCAGAGGTGGTCGGGGCTTGGGTCGTGATGGGGATGGTGGCGATGGTGGTTTAGGGTACTGACGGGGTGACGGGGGTGATCAGAATTAGGCTGGAGTGGTGGCCAAGGTTTGGCCGGGCTGCAGTGTAGTTTGGTGGTGGTGATTGTCGGGTCCGGCAGCGGAAGAAGGGGCTGGGAGTGGCTGTGCTGGTTTGGTGGATGGAAAAAGTCCGGGTCGGGATGGCCGGAATGACGCTGCTCCGGTGGTGGAGCGGGTGAGACCGGGGCTGTTGGGGTGACGACGGGTGGTTGTGATGGCAGCGGGGCATCGGGTTAGGATTAGGGCTAGGGTTTAGGAACTGGAGATTAGATAATTTGGGGATTTATATTGTGTCGGGATTGTCGACACAAGAGAGGATAATGTATATGTAAAAAAAACTAATGGAATAAGAATTTGGACGGGGAACACGGACACGAGGCACGCACCATTGGTTTGTGTGGAATTTTGTGGATGAATAATGTGGAGGAGTACCTGCCTATTTATAGGATGTGGAAATTCCCACTTAGATATGGATTAGGATTTAATTAAACACAAAATAGATAATATATAATTTAATTTAAATCGATAATCCAAATCCAAATCAAATCCAAATTTAAATCTAATTTAAATTATTTTGGCTTAAAATCAATTGGATAAATCAATTTTCAAATATTTAACTATTTAAATAATTTCAAAAATCAAATCAGGATTTAAATGGCCACAATAACTTCCAAATATATTTTTCAAAATACCAATATTAATAATTTCGAAAATAATAAATATTTTTAAACACCTTTTTGAATAATAAATATTATTATCAATAAATCTCAAAAATTACATTTTTATTAAAAATGGACTAATAAATAATTATGAAATATATGTATGCACGAATAATGCATACATGATTATGCTTTTCCTAGTATACAATAAAATATTATTTATGATTAATAACTGCTAAAAGTAAAAGGTCTTTTATAGCAAGAATTAATAATTATATAATTTTGAAAGTGTATAATAAAATTATAAAAATATTTTTATAAAATATGTACGCTCGCACATATTCGTACTCGTCGAGCAAACAAAAATTTTGCATACGACTTACAATACGATTACGTGACATACAGTACAAAAATTTTAAATCAGTACAAATTTTAAATAAAAAAATAGTAGAAATTTAGGGGTTTTACATCCTACCCAACTTAAAAGAATTTCGTCCTCGAAATTAAGGATTTGTAAGGGGGTGAGAGGACACAAGGGGGTTTCGATGGGAAACAATCGAATACAAATTATGTCGTAAGAAATCACGATCTAGATCATAGAAAAATAATATGGTATGGTCACGGGTAATGAATGAGGGTCACGATTAAGAGAACGAAATAGATTCACTTTAATTAAGCGATTAGAGGGTCTTGATAGGGTCGAGTAGTTTAGGATGAAGATATAGCAACATCGAGTGAGAATGGTCATAGCCGATAGGAAGGTTAGAGGAAGTTCTAGTATAACGCCTTCGTCCTCCTAAAATAGGTGATGGCGAAAGCAATATAGAGTTCGAAGGAGGCGTTTATCGAATATGAATACGTGATTCAAAGACGATCGAATAATTTCAAAGGAATTGTCAAGGCAGTCGCGGATGGAATTCTAAAGGCCAAGTTTAATTATGGTCCATCCACGCAGAATAATAAACAAAAGCGAACCAAAGTGCACTCGATTGATCAGACCATCATGCACCAGTTCTGATTAGACAATATGTTAGTGAGCGGCCGCTCAATATCATATGCCTTGATCAAGCTCGATAAAGAATTAGCTTGCAAATACTAGGCTATATTAGCATTATTAGTCTAGATAGTAAAAATATAGGCACGATGGTAGATGAATAAAAACAATCATGATTAGTCTACGAGTCATGAGAATCTAAGTCTTGGTTATTCCTATACTATCATTCTACGGGTTTATTGACCAAGGCTTGGTTGACCAATTGGGTTATTCCTCTAGTCTCTATGGTCTAGATAATATTATTTGTATTCCCTTAATGGTCAAGGGTGCATTAGGTCGTGGGGTACTCTACCCAACTTAAAAGAATTAAGCTAAGGGTATTTGGGCTATCTAACTAGTATGGTCAATCTCTAGTAAGCACAAAGAGAAGATAGGAATAATGATAGAAGGAATCAAGCAAGATGCAATCGATAAGTCAAATGGTAGATCGAATATGGAATCGAGAAAAGAGTTCAAGTATGTGGATGAGATCCTAGACTTCTAAACCTATACGCAGGCTTGCTTGGTACGGTAAAGTAACCAAACAATTTATCTTGACCTGCATGGGCCACCACAAAAATATGTAACGCCCCAGTCCTAAAATACGTAGGACTAGGAACATAAACATGCCAGCTGTATTTATACGAAGTATACTCTAATATATGGAAGCCTCGTATAAATACATAAGCTGTAAAATGCAGTAGAACCATAACTAATCGCATCCATGCAAAATAAATGAATAAAAGACATCATATAAAGATAATGAATTGTCTTGATACAATATGTTGGGCGGAGACAAATCCACTACCAACAAATAAGAAAAAGTACATAGAAAATGAAATGAGTGGCGAGCGAAGCGAAGACGATCCAAGTACAATCATCCTCGAGAAATAGCAATGAACACGGCTAGAGCTAAAGCACTTGCGAAAGACAATAGCACACACCTGAGGAGATAACCAGGTCCTCAGAGGGACGTAACAAGACACATAATAGCATGCCATATAAACTGAATAAATATTGCTCAAATAAATAAGTAAATCGAATTATAACATGGTCCAATACGCACCTACTGAACGAGCGTACCATCCCCCCAACTAAACAAGGACAGGAGATGGTAAACTAATTCACGGTAGCGTATCTTTCTATGCTATGAATCCAATATGGTATCCAGACCCCAACAAAGTTCAATACCTTCTCATCGAAGTAGTAAGTCACACCTACAACCAAACAAGGACAAGATGTGACGAACTAATCCGCGACAAGTTATTGTTCCAAGCCACGGTCAGATACAAGTACCCAAACCAAAAGTACTCGTACCTAACGGATAAAGGTGCCTAACCAATCTAAGTGAAATGTAGTTAAGAACAATCCTTCCTACGCATGGACCCTGGCTGAATATGATCGGCATAGTCCCCCTTGGGCACCAGAGGCCCCATCAGTAAGAGCATGACGTTCCGCAGAATCGTCAGTGGCCGTCAGTAATCATGGGTCATCAACCCCGTATCTCCAGCGGAGAGTCCGGGTCACAAGGGAAGTGCATCGAAGCCCATACGCTAAGAAATTGTCCTCTCCGCCCAATGCCTATTATGTTGTATCCACAACATTAACCTCTATAACCGCTAAGTCAAACTAGCATGCAATCTCTATTAGCGGTTATTCCTATCGCACGACTTGTACGTACTGGTGGTCAGCCAATCACGCACTTTCGTATTCTACATGCGACACACAACTTCGTGTTTACAACGTGTCAAGGCCAATGAATGCAACACACAAGGTGGTCCCTTAAATCTAGGTTTAATTTGTAAGAAAAATAATACACAGCAGGAAATATAAATGAACAGTAAGTTCTAACGGTTATGCCATGTATCACAGTTTATTTTGCATAAAGAAAATAAATAATGCATGAAATATGAGCTAAAATAAATAAACAGCAAATGGCAAGGTGTCTTGCCTGGTAGAGCGCCTGGTGTACTGCGATAATCATGATGCCATGAAATATGACTTCGGTGCAACAACTATACAAGGTGACCACGGATGGTGACATGGTCGGTTCTATTGGGTCCAGAAGGTTCAAATTAGTTAGGGTGGACATATGGTAGTCTCGAAATTGGCGAAGGAATAGGAATAACGAGATTGATCATGGAAAGGAGAAAATCAAAGAAGAATGGATAATAAAATATATATAAAATTATAGAAAATTATTTATAATGCTAAAATCCGTATTTGTACAACTATAATTTTGTCAAATAATTTACTTTAAATAAATAGAACATTTACAACAATATCTTAGTCTATAATATTGTTGTTACCAATATAAAAATAGTTTTTATGAATTTATCTATTTTGGCTAGTAAAGTAATAAAAATAATAATTGGTACTAATAATTCAATAACAAGGGTATATCAATAATATTTTAAATTATTTATCAAATATTACATATTGTATAACAAAAATCTTGGTAAAGAAATAACCCAATTAGGAAAATAACAACAATATTAATAATAATAATAATGAAAATAATTTTGATAATAATAATAGATACTAACAGTATAATAATCTTAATAATACACTAATAACAATAATAAAATAATAATAATAATTATTATTATGATAGTAATAATAATCATAATAATAATAATAATAATAATAACGTAAATTAATAATAAGTAAAAAAACACAACAGATGCTCTCCTCTTTCGAGGAAGAGCAGACATTGTTAGAAACAACAAAATAACAAAAAAATCTCAGAAGAAGGGATGGAGAGAGAGGAAGTCCAGAGAGAGAGGGAGCGGAAGAGAGAGGGTGAGGAAGAGAGAGAGGAAGGGGGAGAGAACGGGGGCTGGTGACGACGCCGGCGGTCGGCGCTGGTCCAAGGAGGAGCGGAGGTACGGGAAGAGGCCGGCGTGGAGGGTTTTGGGGGGATCTGGCCGGCGGAGCGGCTAGGGTTGCGGAGGCGGGGGTTCGAGTCGGCGGGGTGGTTCGCCGGCGGCGGAGAAACACTACCAAAATACGCTCATTTAGCGACGGCAATTTAGCGACGGAATTATTTCGTCGGTATTAGCGACGGGTTCGTGGCCGCTCAGCGACTGATTACCGACCACAAATATTTGCCATTTTTTATTTTAATTTTAGGGGCAGGAAAGGTCGCACATCCGTCGCTAGTGTGTCGGTGTTATAGCGACGGATATTCAGTCGTCGCCACGTAGTCGTTTATTTGGCGGAAATTGTGTATATAATTGGCGGGACATATCTTCGACTACGTAGCGATGGATATTCAGTCGGATAATCAATAATAGCGACTATTGGGCGACGGATATTTCGTAGTCGCCATTCCGTCGCTAAATTAGCGTTCCAGACTTAAATGAAAAGGCGGGGGGAACTTTTAGCATTCCCCCCAAATTTACTCTCTCTCCTCTCTCTCTCTCTCTCTCTCTCTCTCGCCGGTATCGGTTTCGGTGATCGGCGTCGGTGTCGTCGTCGACGTCGGCGTACTCTCCTCTCTCTCTCCCGAAGGTAACCCCCCCTCTCTCTCTCTCGATCTCTCTCTCTCTCTCTCGGTTATAGGGTCTGGGCGGCGCGATCGGGGCTGGGTCGTCCGTGGCTTGGCGGCTGGCTTGGGTCGGGGGCTGGGCGGTGGGCTTGAGGCGGAGGCGTCGGGGTTTGGGAGGCTGGCTTGGGGTTGGGGCGTCGGGGGCTGGGCGGGGGCGTCGGGGTCTGGGAGGCTGGCTTGGGGTTGGGGCGTCGGGGGCTGGGCGGCTGGCTTGGGTCGAGTTCTGGGAGGCGGGTGGACTTGGGACGGCGGGCTGGGCGGTGGGCTTGGGGTTGGGGCGTCGGGGACTGGGCGGCTGGCTTGGGTCGGGGGCGTCGGGGGCTGGGCGGGGGCGTCGAGGTTGGGGCGGCTGGCTTGGGGCGGGGGGCGTCGGGGGCTGGGCGGCTGGCTTGGGGCGGGGGCGTCGGGGGCTGGGCGGCTGGCTTGGGGCGGGGGCGTCGGGGGCTGGGCGGCTGGCTTGGGTTGTGGGCTGGGCAGTGGGCTTGGGGCGGCGGCGTCGGGGGCTGGGCGGCTGGCTTGGGGCGGGGGCATCGGGGGCTGGGCGGCTGGCTTGGGGCGGCGACGTCGGGGGCTGGGCGGCTGGCTTGGGACGACGGCGTCGGGGGCTGGGCGGCTGGCTTGGGGCGGGTGCGTCGGGGCTATTTGCAACCGACGCACACCCATAAGCACTCTTCATATATATATGCAACCGAACTACTGGGCGGCGGGCTTGGGGCGGCGGGCTTTGGTCGGGGGCGGCGGGTGGCTTTGCTTCTCAAATTCATCTGAGTTTATATATTGGCTAAATAATGTGTTATCCATATTGGGTGTTCCATTAGTTTGGTGGTGTTTGGATTAGTAAATGTGAATATATATGGGGTTTGGATTCATGGTGTATATGTTCACTGTCTCAAGGACAGTGCGAGTTCTATCAGTTGTGTGCTTCTGTATAGATGTATATATCTATACATCTAGCTGTGATATACATATGTGTATGTGACAATCTCAGTTAGCGACGGACTAGTTACCGGTTAGCGACGGATATTTCCAGCTCCATTAATTGCATTAATCTACGGTACGACATGGTGACGGATATTCCCTGCAGCCATTCGACTGGCGAGGCAGAAACTATGTTGCCGTAGATAAAGTTGCATGTCCTCCGACCCTCATCCCTCGGCAATGATGATACGACAACCCATCACTATATCTTATATTGTAGTAGATGATGTCTTAGTATTACATTAGTGAGTTCATCTTGATTATGTTACGTACGTCCTTCAGATACTAGATACGATAAGATTAACATATACTACACGATATGTATACAGAATATAGATGATTCACACTAATGTATGCTAGAATGAATCTTGGGTTGTGTTCTGAGCCATCCGTTCTCACACTTAAAACACATAGGAATTAGTAGTGTGAGAGCGCCGGAGAGAGAGAGAGCGCCGGAGGAGGGAGGAGAGAGAGAGAGTAAAATGGTACGACATGGTGAAGTAGTACTGTATTTTGGCTCCAGTTCCAGCTCCATTTGATCTACGGTACGACATGGTGATTAGGACATAGTCTCTGCAGCCATTCGACTGGCGAGGCAGAAACTATGTAGCCGTAGATAAAGTTGACTGTCTTCCGACCCTCATTCCTCGGCAATGATGATACGACAACCTATCACTATATCTTATATAGTAGTAGATGATGTCTTAGTATTACATTATGTGAGTTCATCTTGATTCTGTTACGTTCTTCAGATACTAGATACGATAAGAACATATACTATACCATATGTACAGAACATAGATAATTCACACTAATGTATGCTTGAATGAATCTTGGGTTGTCTTCTGAGCCATCCGTTCTCACACTTGGCAAAAAATCAAATTTTTTATACTTTATCGGCTTTCGAAAATGTACTCAAATTACATGATGGTTCCTTTAGTTAGCTTGCTTATGTTATAATTATATTATTTGTGACTATCGATCTTACCAGATGGCACCCATGACCCGAGGAGTGGCACGTCATTTGAAGAAAATAGTGAATGCTGAGGTGGCTCCTCCTACAGTTGAGGAGGAAGTGGCACCGGTTTCTAGTGAGACCGGGAGTTCTATTCATCCAGCACCGGTAGCTAGTGAGACCGAGAGTTCTCTTGATGCAGTCCTTGCAAGGGACGACATCTCTCCTCGCGCCAAAAATCTCGCTTTTTCGAGGTGGATGCGTGAACGTATCACTGAGCGTTTGCTTGAGCAGCGTGGTTCTCATTAGCTATTAGTACTTATTTGTATTGGACTATTGGTATTGGATTATTTTTGTATTAGACTATTTGTATTGGACTACTTATTGAGTTGTTTTTGTATTAGACTATTTGTACTATCCTCCGACCCTCATCCCTCGGCAATGATGATACGACAACCAACAAGAGAGAATATTAGATCCATCTCAGTATGACGTATACTCTGAGAGATCACTATTACAAGAATGATATCAGTAGTGAGATTGAGTGCTGGAGGAGATATTATCAGAGTATACGTCCTACTCAGATTGGTCTCCCACCATTACTAATTTTTTCTGACAATATGGTGGATGTGCTCCGTCAACAGAATCTTGCTCCGAACCAAAACTTTGCCCCGGAGCTCAAGTAGACATCCTTCGTGTAGAGCTCGAGTGAGAGGTTCCTGACAGCATGGTGGTCTCATTTGTCAAAGTATTCGTGCTCATCCCACATTGGTTGTGGGACGAGCACGGATACTTTGACAAAGGAGACCACCTTGCTGTCAGAAACCTCTCACTCGAGCTCTACACGAAGGATGTCCACTTGAGCTCCGGGGCAAAGTTTTGGCTCGGAGCCAGATTCTGTTGACGGAGCACATCCACCATGCTGTTAGAAAAAAATAGTAACAGTGAGAGACCCATCTGAGTAGGACGTATACTCTGATAGTATCCCCTCCAGCACTCAATCCCACTACTGATATCATTCTTGTAAAGGTGATCTCTCAGAGTATACGTCCTACTCAGATGGATCTCTCAGAGTATCCTCTCCGGTTGGTTGTGTTCTGAGCCATCCGTCCCAGGGATTTGATTCTGTATTTTGGTTTCTGTATTTTGGCTCCAGCTCCATTTGCATTTGATCTACGGTACGACATGGTGATCAGGACATAGTCCCTGCAGCCATTCGACTGGCGAGGCAAAAACTATGTAGCCGTCGATAAAGTTGCCTGTCCTCCGACCCTCATCCCTCGGCAATGATGATACGACAACCTATCACTATATCTTACATAGTAGTAGATGATGTCTTAGTATTACATTATGTGAGTTCATCTTGATTCTGTTACGTTCTTCAGGATAATTAATGTCTATTTTATATTAATTTGGTTTGGTCTATATGATTCTTGGATAATTGGCGTGCATTAAATTCGTATGTGCATATTTGGTCTATGTGATTCTTGGATAATTGGTGTGCATTATATATTGGTTTGGTTTATGCATATTTTTTCAGCTCCATTTGTATTAGTCCCTGCAGCCATTCGACTAGCGAGGCAGAAACTATGTAGCCGTAGATAAAGTTGCCTGTCCTCCGACCCTCATCCCTCGGCAATGATGATATGACAACCTATCACTATATCTTATATAGTAGTAGATGATGTCTTAGTATTACATTAGTGAGTTCATCTTGATTCTGTTACGTCCTTCAGATACTATATACGATAAGAACATAGATGATTCACACTAATGTATGCTAGAATGAATCTTGACTTGTGTTCTGAGCCATCCGTTCTGATCAAGCATCTTCCTTCTCCTCTCCTCCACCATGGCTCTGAACCAATCTGCTCCTCCCTACTTCCCTTCTTTTTATTTGACTCTCTCAGCCACATATGACATCCAGCTCAAGTGTAGAGTCGGGGGAGAAGAAGTGGGCAGGAAGATGAGGGGGAAGCAGCACAGCCTGCAGCATGACCCGGAGGAAGTACAGAGGTTTTCTTCAACAGCCGTAGGAAAAATAGTCCTCCTATGGATGTTGAAGAAAACCTATGTACTTCCTCCGGGTCATGCCGCCGGCTATGCTGCTTCCCCCTCATCTTCCTGCCCACTTTTTCTCCCCCGACTCTACACTTGAGCTGGATGTCATATGTGGCTGAGAGAGTTAAATAAGAAGAAGGGAAGTAGGGAGGAGCAGATTGGTTCATAGCCATGGTGGAGGAGAGGAGAAGGAAGATGCTTGATCAGAACGGATGACTCAGAACACAAGCCAAGATTCATTCTAGTATACATTAGTGTGAATCATCTATTTTCTTATCGTATATAGTATCTGAAGGACGTAACAGAATCAAGATGAACTCACTAATGTATGCTAGAATGAATCTTTGGTTGTGTTCTGAGCCATTCGTTCCGATACTTGGCAATTAAGTCATTCGACTGGTGAGGCAGCAACTATATATAAGGCTACTTGCATGTTCTTCCAACTTTAAATTACAAGATTACTACATTTGGTTACATAAATCACTAACCTCATCGCAGCCAATATTTACAGTCTTGGTCTCAACTGTCTTCGATTCTATGATCCCATGCTTTCGGAAAATAGACAACGCAGACTCCATGGAATAGAATGGCCTTACATACAAATCGTCTGTGATTATGTATCCTTTTCTTCCTTTCATAAACACGCCATCCTTGTTGCCTCCATCTGCAACCCCCTTCCACGCAATATCCTCATCCATTGCCTTACCACAGGGACATCGAGCGCCAATAACCGAACTATACAGACGGTGAGTCTTGGTGTAGCACTCAAATGTGGGGCATCCGTAAATTCGTCGAGGTTTTAAATCATCGACTTTGAGTTTTAAACCCTCACGTAGCCTTTCTGCTTCACTTCTAGGGTCGAGCAGCATCTTCTTGCAAGCTTCGGTCTCCAGATACTTAGTGTCAAGATTCTGGACGCTTTCGTAGAGCATGTCAACGCATCCTAGCGTCAATTTCCTGCCGAGTAAATTGACGCTAGGATGCGTTGACATGCTCTACGAAAGCGTCCAGAATCTTGACACTAAGTATCTGGAGACCGAAGCTTGCAAGAAGATGCTGCTCGACCCTAGAAGTGAAGCAGAAAGGCTACGTGAGGGTTTAAAACTCAATGTCGATGATTTAAAATCTCGGCGAATTTACGGGTGCCCCACATTTGAGTGCTACACCAAGACTCACCGTGATGAGGTTAGTGATTTATTTAACCTAAGACATGGGATCATAGAATCGAAGACAGTTGAGACCAAGACTGTAAACATTATGTGAGTTCATCTAGAATGAATTTTGGGTTGTGTTCTGAGCTATTCGTTCCCATACTTGACAATTAAGCATGTGAAATAGAACTGATTATGTTTAGTTTGTCTTACGATACAGATTTTCACATCCAAATTGAAATGGATCATTACTTCGTTGTTCGTACATGGATGTACTAGTGGATCAACCTCCTGGACCGTAGGTACTTATAAGTATTGACCGTGTCGGATTAGTATCGATCTATCGTTTTGGTATGGACCGTATCGATTGGTATTGGCCTTAGCGAATTAGCATCGTCCTATCCGATATGTATCGGCCGTATAGCCATTAAGTCATATTGGCCTTATCGATTTGGTATCGGTCATATCCGATAGGTATCGGCCGTGTTGGATTATTATATACCATTTCGGATTAGTATCGTTGAAAGTTTAGTAACAAGTGTACTTGGATTTCTCTCTTCTAGAGCTAGATTATCATTGCAAGAGAGTCACGAGAGCGTAGATGGCCAGTTACAGAACATACATACTTCCTTTTCAATCTCGCTTTTCCTGATGGAAAATGAAGTATGTATGTTACTGTAACTGGCCAATCACGATCTGGTGATTCTCTTGCAATGGTATTCTAGCTCGAGAAGAGAGAAATTCAAGTACAGTTGTTACTAAACCTTCCACGATACTAATCCGAAATAGTCTATACTAATCTAGCACGGCCGATACCTATCGGATATGACCGATACCAAATCGATAAGACCAATATGAATCCTAGCTATTCGGCCGATACATGTACATATCGGATATAGGACGATACCAATATGATACGTCCTATACCAAACCGATAGACCAATACTAATCTGATACACTAGATACTAAGTACATCTAGCATCTCTGTGGATCCACAAATTACTGCACGAAAGTACCAACGACTCCAGTTACATCCGGTTATTGGTGAGTACATGATTACATAGTAATTCTGTTAGTCTTGTGATACAGATTTTTACTCTCTCATGCTACCAACGTCACAACTTTTCGAGTGCTGCTCCCTCTAATGATGATGAACGCAAAAAACCAACGTCACAACTTTTATAACTTGAGTAAATTTCTTTACCCTATATGAAAATTTCTGTTGTCAGAAAGATGGCTCCTAGGACTCGTCGAGGTGGTGCTGCTAGTCGAGGAAGGGGTCGAGGCAAGAAACCCTTGGAGGTCGACACGGAGGAAGTCTCCGTCGTCAAACAAGAGCCGGTGACTGTCAAGGAAGAACCGATGACCATCAGGGAAGAGATTGCTCCCAAGCTTGAAGCTAAGGAGGAGCCACCGTCAGAGAGTAGTAGCATCGGGACCGACCCTCCTATCCCTACAGAAGACCTCAACCAGATTGAGCCTTCGTATGCAAAGTGGCTGATAGAATGGTACATGCCTCAATGCAACTATCATCCCTGGCTGTGAGGATTTATCGTCTGACTTATGATCTTTATTGAGGCCAAAGTCGATTTTCCTATGTGTTTTGGAATATTTGTGAAAATTTTGGAATATTTGTGCTATGATCGATCGTCAAGATTGGATATTAGGTTACTGTAACTGGCCAACTCTTTCCTATGTGTTTTGGAATATTTGTGAAAAATTTGGAATATTTGTGCAATGATCGGATTATAACGAAGGATATTAGGTTACTCTTCCGGATAACTGATGTCTATTTTATATTAATTTGGTTTGGTCTATATGATTCTTGGATAATTGGTGTGCATTAAATTCGTATGTGCATATTTTGGTCTATGTGATTCTTGGATAATTGGTGTGCATAATATATTTGGTCTATGTGATTGTTGGATAATTGGTGTGCATTATATATTGGTTTGGTTTATGCAAATTTTTGCGAACAGCTAAAAAGCAGTAATTTTTTTCAAAATATTCTCAGTTAGCGACGGACTTGTGACCGTCTTGTGACGGATGTTTCCAGTTTCCGACGACTTTTCGACGGTTATTCCGTCGCTAACTGGATATTTGAAAATTATTTCCAGGTAGCGACGGATGGTCGACGGACCATCCGACGAGCTGATTTATTGTTCGACGGAATAGCGACGACATATTCGTCGCCCGTATTCTGGAAATAACAAGAATTTCCAGAACAAGGTCGACGGTTAATCCGTCGCTATGCGGTCGATACGTTGCGACGGCATAGCGACGACTTATCCGTCGCCAAGTTGCTGGAAATGACATGAATTTCCAGAAGCTGGTCGACGGTTTTTCCGTCAGCAGACCGTCGCTAATCCGTCACTTAATATCGACGTTATCGACGGATTAGCGACGCAACGATACGATCTGATACGCCGTTACGACGGGTTACCGACGGAAAGTTACGTCGCTATTTCCTACACAGTTAAGTACTTAATAGTTGAAATGGACGGAAATCCGTCGGGAACGTGTCGCTAAGTCTTCGTATTGTGACGTCGACTATCCGTCGCTATTCCGTCATGTGACGACAACTTAGCGACGGATGGTTATTAGCGACGAGCTGATTGCCGACGGATGTTTTTGGCCAATATCCGTCGACAATCGGTCGCTAATTGTAATTACCGTCGTCTTAGCGACGGATTCGGCCGTCGCTAAATCGATAAATTTTGGTAGTGAAAAAGGTTTGAGCGGGAAGAGGCGGGGCGCGGAAGGGACGAAATCGACGGGGTCGTCGGACATGGGCGGCGAAGGGCGGCAACGGCGGAGGTGACGCAGGCGGCGGGCGGATGAAGTCGGGGAGAGGGTTTCAGCGATCGGTGAGCGCGGCGGAGCTCTGGCGGCCAGCTCGCGGTGGCGAGGCAGCAGAGAGGGGCGGACGGAGTTCGTCGGCGGCGCGGCGCCGGCCGGGTCGAGCGGCGGTGAGGTGAGCGTTCGGTTAGGGTTCTTGATTTTTTTTTCTCTTTCGGTTTTCTTCTTTTTGGGTGGCGGCCGGGTTTGATCGGTGGGGTGAGCGGCGCTCAGGCGATGGCCGTGGGGATGGTGGCAGTGGCAGTGTTGCAATCGGGTGGCCGGGTGCTGGTGTCAACTGGTGGACGGGGTCGAGTGCCGGGTGTGATGGGCAGAGGTGGTCGGGGGTTGGTTCGTGATGGGGATGGTGGCGATGGTGGTTTAGGGTGCTGACGGGGTGACAGGGGTGATCGGAATTAGGCTGGAGTGGTGGCCAAGGTTTGGCCGGGCTGCAGTGTAGTTTGGTGGTGGTGATTGTCGGGTCCGGCAGCGGAAGAAGGGGCTGGGAGTGGCTGTGCTGGTTTGGTGGATGGAAAAAAGGCCGGGTCGGGATGGCCGGGACGACGCTGCTCCGGTGGTGGAGCGGGTGAGACCGGGGCTGTTGGGGTGACGACGGATGGTTGTGATGGCAGCGGGGGTGGTTGTGATGGCAGCGGGGGTGGTTGTGATGGCAGCGGGGCGTCGGGTTAGGATTAGGGCTAGGGTTTAGGAACTGGAGATTAGATAATTTGGAGATTTATATTGTGTCGGGATTGTCGACACAAGAGAGGATAATGTATATGTAAAAAAAAACTAATGGAATAAGAATTTGGACGGGGAACACGGACACGAGGCACGCACCATTGGTTTGTGTGGAATTTTGTGGATGAATAATGTGGAGGAGTACCTGCCTATTTATAGGATGTGGAAATTCCCACTTAGATATGGATTAGGATTTAATTAAACCCAAAATAGATAATATATAATTTAATTTAAATCGATAATCCAAATCCAAATCAAATCCAAATTTAAATCTAATTTAAATTATTTTGGCTTAAAATCAATGGGATAAATCAATTTTCAAATATTTAACTATTTAAATAATTTCAAAAATCAAATCAGGATTTAAATGGCCACAATAACTTTCAAATATATTTTTCAAAATACCAATATTAATAATTTCAAAAATAATAAATATTTTTAAACACCTTTTTGAATAATAAAATATTATTATCAATAAATCTCAAAAATTACATTTTTATTAAAAATGGACTAATAAATAATTACGAAATATATGTATGCACGAATAATGCATACATGATTATGCTTTTCCTAGTATACAATAAAATATTATTTTGATTAATAACTGCTAAAAATAAAAGGTCTTTTATAGCAAGAATTAATAATTATATAATTTTGAAAGTGTATAATAAAATTATAAAAAATGTTTTTATAAAATATGTACGCTCGCACATATTCGTACTCGTCGAGCAAACGAAAATTTCGCATACGACGTATAATACGATTACGTGACATACAGTACAAAAATTTTAAATCAGTACAAATTTTAAATAAAAAAGTAGTAGAAATTTAGGAGTTTTACATTCCAGTCAGGGGGTGGTGATAAAACCTTACAAATTTGATATTCTAGCTCAGTTAGCCAATACTCCGGCTAGATTATCTATATTTGAACTGCTTCGCCTTTCTAGAGAAAGCAGGGAGACTTTGAGTGAAGCTCTACTTCAGGCAGATTCATGCTTGGCTCAACTCAAGAGTCCTGATAATACTCCAGTTTCATGTCCGCAATGTCATAGTGTGATGGAAGCAATTCCCAACATCACCTTTAGACAAGAAGATATGTTGTTGAAGCATAACAAACATGACAGGCCTCTGTGCTATACTGAGTATATTGGATCTACTGAAAATGACAGGATCTACATTGATCCTGGGTCTTCAATTAGCATAATTCTTCAGAGTATGCTAAGACCCCTGAGGATTCCTACTAGTGATTTGACTTACACTAGTACTACGATAGTTGGTTTTAACTCTGGCAAGAGTAAACCACTGGGGAAGATTCGTCTGCAGATTCAGATTGGCGATCTCCGAACTATGGTAACCTTCTATGTTATCAACTCAGACGTATCCTACAATATCCTTCTTGGAAGACCATGGTTACATGAGCATAATATCGTGCCTTCAACTCTTCACCAATGCTTCATGTATGTGGATTCTCAAGGAGTTGTGAAGACTGAGTTTGCTAATATCAATCTTTTCAAAGGTGTCGAAGCCTATTTTTCTGATTCAAGGCTTTATAAATAAGAGCATATAAAAGAGATATCAGACATAGCTGAGGATCAATCATCTACTGAGGATCAGTCTTTTAATGAAGATCCGCTAGAAGAGCAACCTTTGAAGATCATAGTCAAGGGACGAATCCAATCCCAATCTGTCAATGATCAACCATTGGTAATCAAGGTTAAAGGAAGAACTCAAGCTTCATCTGAGGAATTAGTAAATGTTCCTACTAAGAGCCAAGTTCAACCCTTTTTGATTAAGGTCAAAGGGCGTACTTCTTGTACGAATGATCCAGAACCACCATTGATTGTCAATCTTGGCAAATCTACGCAGAAGACGGATAATGGTCCACTGATGATTAATTCGAAGCGTAGTAGTCAAATCGTAAATGATGTAAATATTGATCATTCTGTACTTTTTGATATCAATAAAGATTTCCTTTTCGAGTATATGGCTGCCAAGTTTATTGAAAGAATGACTTTATCTCCTGATAATCAAAGTCATCAATCTAAAGGCGACATAGAACCAGAAGAAACTTTATACGTCAACCATAAAGAAAATTCCTTTCCTCTTCAGGTTGATGTTGGACCTTATGCTCAAAAGTTCTTGACATCTTCTTCCTATCTTCTACCTGTAACTGCCCAATCACAAGCTTGTGTAACTTATAGACGTCACGAAGAATCTTATTTCGTGGTTCCGTCTAATAAGAAAAACAAGCGCCAAATTATTTTTGGCTTGGCTAGAAATATACCTGTTGCTCAGACGGACGATCTGAAAGATAAAGATAAAGGAAGAATCCGAACTGACAAGTATAGTCAACAATCTATCAAGATTATCCAGAATACGGGATATAATTTAAAGACTATGTAAGGTCTCAATCAAGGCAAAGGTAGACGACTCCCATTATGTGGTGATCCGTTTTACCAGAAGACTCGTCATGGATTGGGATACGATCCATCCCATATATTTATTGACGATATACAAGAAGAATTCTCTTCTAATTCCTCACAATCATTTGACGAATTTGAGCAGGTATTTTCAACTTACATGGTTCAAATTGATGATGAATCCGAGCCATTTGAAAATGACCCTTGGGCCCAACAAATGGACACTCAATGGGAACTTCGTTTTGAGCAGCGACAGCCACCTACAGAGGATGAGGTTGTCCAGATTGATGTTGGAGACGGAACTACGTCCAAACCAATATTCATCAGTAAGAACCTTTCTGACGATGAAAAGGAAGAGTTGATAAAACTGGTCAAAGAATATATTGACATCTTTGCATGGAGTTATGAGGATATGCGGGGTCTAGATCCTAAAGTTGCTACTCATAAGCTTAATATTTTGCCTAATACCAAGCCTGAAACAACAACAACGGCATTTTAGACCAGATATGATGGATGCAATCGAAGCAGAAGTCAAAAAGTTGATCACATGCGGATTTGTGCGTGAAGAGCAACACCCGGATTGGGTTGCCAACATTGTTCCTGTTATGAAAAAGAACGAAAAAGTTCGGATTTGTATAGATTATCGAGATCTTAATTCGACTTGTCCAAAGGACGAATTTCTACTTCCCATCACTGATGTCATGATAGACAATACATGCGGTTTTGAACGTATGTCTTTCATGGATGGATTTTCAGGATACAATCAGATCAAGATGCATCCAGAAGATGAGAAACATACTTCTTTTCGAACACCCCTCGGAGTTTACTGTTATACGGTTATGCCGTTTTGTCTTAAAAATACCGGTGCTACATATCAATGGGCTATGAGCAATATCTTTCAAGAGCATCTACGAAAGACAGTTGAATGTTACGTAGATGACATCGCTGTTAAAAGTCGATCAAAAGATGATCATAATCAAGACCTAAAGACAGTATTTGAATTGATGCGTCAACATCAATTGAAAATGAACCCTACCAAGTCTTTCTTAGGGGTTTCCAGTGGCAAATTTTTAGGATTTGTTATTACTTCTCAGGGTATCCATGTTGACCCTGATAAAGTTAAAGCAATCCTCGAAATGCGTCCTCCTCGCAATCTGAAAGAGCTCCGTGGTTTTTAGGGCCGCATTGCCTATATCAGGAGATTTATATCTAATCTCTCTGGAAGACGTCAACCTTTCTCCCGTCTGTTAAAGAAAGGTGTATCTTTTGTCTGGGATGAAGCGTGTCAAGAAGCCTTCAATGATATTAAACAATACCTTACAAATCCACCTGTCCTGGTACCTCCAGTGGTAGGAAAACCATTTTTGCTATATGTTCGAGCCTTGGATCATTCACTTGGTGCTCTTCTCGCACAGAAAAGTGATATGGGTCATGAACAGGCGATTTATTATCTTAGCCGAATGATGGTTGGAGCTGAACACAGGTATATTCCTGTAGAAAAGGAATGTCTGGCTTTGGTTTTTGCCGTACAAAAGACAAGACATTATGTGACAGGACAAACTATTCATGTCATCTCTAGAATAAATCATATTCGGGTATTGATGAGAAAGCCAAGTATTCTTAATTCTAGATTAGCTACTTGGGCAATGTTGCTCACTCCTTATGATATGATTTATGCTCAAAAATCAGTAAAGGGTCAAGCATTAGCTGATTTCTTAGCTGCTCACCCTATACCAGAAACATCAAAGTTATATGAGGACATTCCAGATGAAGTCGTGGATTGCAACATAATTCTAAAGAATGATATATGGCAATTATATTTTATGGATCATCACGAGTAGGACCTAAAGGCAACATTGTCTCTGGGATAGGAATCGTCTTGGTTTCTCCTAACAAAATGGTCATATACCGTGCCTATTCTCTCAATGAGCCATGTTCCAACAATATAGCAGAATATAATGCTCTATTGATTGGCCTCCAAGTAGTAAAACAATTGGATATTGAGTTCCTAGAAGCTTATGGAGATTCTTAATTGATTGTTAATCAAGTTAGAGGAACTTATGAGGTCAGAAACCCTGATCTCATCCCTTACCATCAGGTGGTAGTCAAGTTGGTCCTTTCATTCAAAGGATTCTTTATTGAATTTGTACCAAGTTCTCAGAATGTTGAGGCTGATGCTCTTGCTAGTCTAGCTGCAGATTTGGCTGTTCCAATCCGAAGGCAAAACACAATTACTTTGTTGGACCGAGATCTGTGCTGTATCAAGAATAATATGTATGTTGAACAAAGTTATACTATAGAGGTTAGTCCCCAACAGAGGGATTGGAGAACTCCATTCATTGACTATGCGGTTCATGGGATTTTACCTGAAGATCCGAAAGAAGCTGCATCAATTAAGAGACGATCATTTCGATTTTATTATGATTCGTCTTTACATATGTTATATCGTCGATCATATGATGGACTCTTACTGCGTTGTCTCTCATAAAGTAAAGCCAAACAAACACTACGAGAGGCTCATAATGGTGTTTGTGGTGCTCATCAACCAGGTCCTAAATTACAAGACCGTATTCGAAGAATGGGGTATTATTGGCCTTCTATGATAGCAGATGCTGTAGACTATGCCAGAAGATGTAAAGCATGTCAGATTCATGCTGATTTTATTTATCAACCATCTGAATTTCTATATTCTACAGCAGCTTCTTGGCCCTTCGAAGCTTGGGGTATAGATGTCATTGGTCCTATTAACCCTCCTTCTGTTAAAGGACATCGGTTCATACTAGCTATAACCGATTACTTTTCTAAATGGGCAGAAGCAGTTCCTCTGGTTGAAGTGAAAACATCTAATTGATCAGCTTCATCAAACATCATGTCATTTATCGCTTCGGGATTCCTCGACGAATAATTCATGACAATGGTCCACAATTCGCCAGTCAGACATTTTATCGGTTCTGTGATAAGAATCGAATTCAAAATTTGGCTTCTACGGCTTATAATCCAGCTGCTAATGGTTTAGCCGAAGCTTTCAATAAGACGATTATTAAACTTCTCAAAAAGTTTGTCTCTTCTAATAAACGTGATTGGAACGAGAAACTTGGAGAATGTTTATGGGCTTATCGAACAACAGTCTGAACTCCTACTGGTTTTACACCATTTTATTGGTTTATGGATGTGAGACTGTTCTTCTCTTGGAAATCCAAATTCCATCACTACGGATAGCCATTGCTAATGAGCTAACTATAGAGAATAATGATTGCTTACGACTCCAAGAACTTGAAGGATTGGATGAGAGGCGTCTTCAAGCACAACAACATATTGAGCTATACCAAGCCCGCATATCTCGAACTTTTAATCGTAAAGTTAAAGAGAGGGTGTTCAAGGTTGGCGAACTAGTATTGGCTGTTCGAAGACCGATGGTGATGACTCACAAAAGAAAAGAAAAATTCCAAGCAAAATGGGAGGGTCCTTATGTTATTGAGACCGTATTTTCTAATGGTGCCTATCGGTTATCAAAGCCTAATGGAGATCTGCTCATGATGCCTATCAACGGCAAATTTCTCAAGAAATACTATGTATAAAGAAGAAGGCTGATAAAAATAAAATTTCTTTATTTTTGTTCTGAACAAAATGTTAAGGGCCACTCCCTTCCTTATTGAATACATAGTCAGCCAATGCATAGAAGGCATCGTTTCCTGAACTCATGAAAAATTTGCAGACAGCCATCCTCGATGCTTCTTCTTCAGGAGTTTTCCCTGGCTCTACTAAGAAAGCAAGGATGTCTTGGGGTGACTTGGACGTAGAAGAGCTTCCACATATTTTGGTTGGGCCTGATACAGTGGGTTCAACGGGGCACGCCTCAATGATGTCCTCAATTTTCCTGGAGACTTCATTCTTTTGTCGTACATCCTCGGAAGACATTTCCAATAGAGGAGGAAAAATAAGAATGAAATATTACAAGCAGTTCTCACCTAGTTATAGAAGAGGACTATAAATGAACCGGTCTTTGAGATTGAGAACAACCTTTCATTCCCGAAAAGACCTGTCCGTTCGTTCTTTCAGGTTCATTCATTTAATTATCGAATTAAATCAATGTTTTCTTTTTCCGAAAGTTACGTTGATTCATTCATACATTGATATGGACCTATATGCTCATGACATCTGTCTCGTTATTCCCCAGCTACCAAGGTTTGGTTAAGCTGATTTCTTGTCTCCTGGGAAAGGGATTTTATATCTTCTATTTTTTCAATTGATTAGAAAGTGGGATTCTTTATTTGTTATGTTTCCATGACCTCTGGATAAATACTAAATCTACTTACTTTTTCTATCTATCATTTCTATTTGACCTCTGCATAGATACTAATCTAATTTTCTTTTGAGTTCATATATACTATTATGTCCATATTACCTCTGATAGTATTATATACTCTAAAAACAGAAAACAAGATTTCATTTATCTATCATGTCCACATTACATCCAGATAGATACAAATCATTGAGCATAGAAGAATTATCATTTCCATTCTCATATCATAAAAAGTCTATTACATTTCTTAGACTTTCTTACAAATCATAATGGAAATCTATTACATCTTGGATTTTCATTCTATACACACAACGATAACCTAATGGAGATCTATTTCTTCTTTGGATCTTCTTCGTCGGATTCGTTATTGGTGTCAATTTCTTGCTGTCCGAGCCTTTGTGGCAACCAGAGCAGTAGGAATCAAACTCTGGTCTTCTCTCTCAGACGAGAAGAGAATCCCAGAGTATGGCAGCCCGAAGACGTGTTGCTGCCAATACAACTGGTGGAGGAGTGGCGGCCTCTCAAAGGAGATAGGAATGTATCCAGCATTGGGATACAATTCCTAGTCCTGCCGTGAAAGGAACTCTACTACCCGATTTCTCGGGATAGAGTTGACTCCACCATCCAACTCTCCGTGTATAAAGGCTCTTCCTACCAATAGAGGAAGACCCTTCTATCTCACGAAGAGTTCTGAGTTATGTGATTTGCGCGTCAAAAGCGCATGAGCTCCCTGATGTTGATGTCAGAAGAACGCTCTTCACAGCGTCAAAGTCACCAATGCCGGTTCTGGAAAAGCTTTTTAGCCAAACTTCTGCAGAAAACGACAAAGAAGAAGTGTTTTAAACAGAAGTATCATCAGATGCGTATTAAACGCTAACTAAAAACGGATGACAAGGCTTTTATGCCAGTGCTTCAGGTGTACTACTATTCAGCAAGGCTTTTTACGCTAGTGCTTCAGCAAGGCTTTTACGCCAGTGCTTCAGGTGTACTACTATTTGGCAAGGCTTTTACGCTAGTGCTTCAGCAAGACATTTACGCCAGTGCTTCAGGTGTACTACTATTCAGCAAGGCTTTTATGCCAGTATTTCAAAAACTTCAAAGGCAGATAATTGCTTACGATCAGACTTACCACTTAGGTCAAATGGTTTGGCTCTAATAGTGGATGAATCTGCATCTGGTGATCGGGCGTACAAAGGAACACCATTGGAAAGCATCGCCAGTGTCATTTGTTGGAGAACGTCATTGCGAAAAGTTATCTTCAGAGGAATGAGAATGAGAATATATGAAACATTCTCGGCTATTTATAAAGACTGAAGAAACTGTTGAGAGTCTATTTCGGGAAAAGATCCTATTAAAAGGCTCTCGTAACCACAAGACAGATGCCACGTGTTGGTTTGTTTCTTGGGAATGAACAACCATAGAAGCAGTCAAAAGAAGTGTTGAACAGTTCTATGCACCAATAGATACAAATGAGATTAACATCAAAACTTTATTTATAAAAAGGGGAGGAGTGGACCCCTACATATAAGAGAGTCGCAATACATGGAATATCATTTTCTCTCTCCTTCGTTGGGTTGACGAAGGGAGGCACCCAACTCGCGCATGTTGCGAATCCCAGAGCGACGCATCAGATTTAAAATGCTTCTGCATCTCCTGAGTCCTCATATGCAGTCGGAGGACCACCATCGATGCGACTGAAGACTGCTGGAGTTAATCCGAAGCACTCTACAAAGTTGCGTGCTCGCTCAAAGTCAATCCTTGAGCCCGAAGCCTCTTAATTGTTAATCTCCTTCTTTGGCGCCATGTCACTATGGAGATGAATGACAAGAGTGAAGAATTTCTTTTCATTTATACGATTAAATCAACTCTCCATATTCCTCATTGGAAACTGTTCATTATTAATGCAAACTCGGGGAAGGGAAAAGGCGTTCGAAAGTTTCGAGAAGAAAATTCATTGTGACGGTTGAATGTTGACCGACACTATTTAATGAGATTTTACGCCGACTGTTGGATATCCCCGCTTTTACGCGGATGACTGTTGCGTATCCCTAATTTTACGCTGACTGGTCAAAACTCAATTTTTACGCTTCTGTTCAAAGTGTTCCAAATTTTGGAGATATTTGAAAACTTTGAAGGGGGTCTTGTAGGAGCGTAAAAAGTGCTTCAAAGAAAGAGTCAAAGTGATAGATCATTCCACTCAAATTGATCTACTTTACGCCGCAGAGAGGCTAAATACTTTACGCCCAAGACAAGGCTAATCACTTTACGTCTAAAGTAGGCAGATCATTTTACGCTCGAGTCTACACCCATAATTTTACGCCAAGGACAGATCAGCCACTTTTACGCTGGACAAAGCTGTCAAGTCTCGCATTTAATGCAAACTCTGACATGAAGATATCGATGATGGTATATACCACAAATTTCGAAGGAATTTGTTTTATACAGAGACCAATATTGTCGTTTAGTATGTGGATGGAGCTACTTTACGCTCACACTATGGCTTCTTTTACTCACGGAGATTATATGAGTTTTTACGCTCGAAAGTCGACGTGTGCGTAAAGTCTATTTGGGCTACTTTACGCTCAAGGTTATTCAATAACCACTTTACGCAGAAAATCTATGACAGGGCTGTTTTACGCCTAGTCCACTGCTTTACGCTCGGAGTACACTGGGGTTGTTTTACGCCCTATTCTTCTTCATCAGTTGAGAACGTAGTCTACCTACATGGCTTTCATACCACACATCTCAAAGAACGTGTGTACGTGCATCCTATTCTTACTGAAATGATGGGACACGTATCAACATATACAGACGATGACTTCAGTCGTGGGTGACAGTTGTTTGCGTAAAGATGGAACTTTTGCTGAGTTTTTACGCACAAGAGCCCAAGTCAATAAATAGACTTATTTTCTCATATAACAGACACACAGAGATAGGAGAGAATACAGAGATCAAAACTTAGAGATTTTGATTTTCGAGAGCATCCTTCTTCAATCTTTCTTCCAGAACAGAGTGAAGCAAAGCAGGAAAGCATTCGGCCTCGCCATCAGTGCCCAAGTGCGTCGATACCTTTCTGGTGACTTAGTTCTTCCGGTTGTTCAAATTCAAGCAGCGATCTTCATCATCATCATATGGTCCAAGGAACAAAGTGATCATTTACAGATCAGACTTCCATAGCAATACTTTCCCAGAATCAAATTTGTACTTCTTGTACTCTTCCTCGTTTTATTTTAAAAATCCGACTTCCAGACATTTTGTTAAGTGAAACAATGATCTCCCTTCCAACCAATCTTCAAAGCTCAGAAACCTTCTTCCTCTTAGTTAAAGAATTGCACCATATGATAAACCCTCTCCTTAGATTGTAATGCCTTGAGTTTAGGGTCATAAAACAACTATTTAAGTCGTTTATCTAAAAAAAGATCTAGACAGTTGATTATGATCCAACTGTGTTAATAAAACATCCAACTTTTGCCTTTAGTCCTGAAACCGACATATCGATGGTATGCCGAAAAATGGACATTTCAAGTCAGTACGGTTCTGGAAGAAAAATATACTTTTCTGGTGTATTGACAGTGCACCGCTTACACTGATACAACTTTTTGTAATATGCCAAACATGCGCTCAAATTGTGCAACTTTTGTCGCCTTCGACTCCCAAAGTTTCTTCGACATGCGCTAATGCTCGTGCACTCCGCATATATTTTTCACATGTTGGAAATCTCACTCAGCACCAACAATACTCGTAATAGCAAAAAAAAACAAATACTAGAAAAATAAAAATACAATTAAGTTTCAAAATTATTTTGCAACATTAAATTAATAAATTTCTAAAACTAAAAATACTATTTAAAAAACTATGGACCCACTCAATGTTTTAAAAATTAGACCGGACCGGCCAGTTCAACCGGTTCATGGATGTTTTTCCGGTCCGGTTCAACCCAATGTTTTTTAAAATTAGTATTTTTGTAAAAAAATAATGTCCATAAAAAATTAATTTGGATCACTTAAGTTAACCTAGTGGTTGAACACTAGTTGAACCAATTTGATCTGACCTAGTAGCTTGGCCGAATCAACCACCGGTCCGATTTTTAAAACGTTGGACCCACTTTACAAAAGTTGCTCCTCAAAATTTAAACAGTTTCTCCTCCAAAGTTTCGCATACCAAAAAACCGTAAAGAATTAACATGGGAGAGGGACAGGGAGCATGGAGAAATGAGCTGCGGTCTCGTGGTCATGTCGTCACGGTCGCGGCTCCCGAAGTGGAACCTGTTGGGCTGCGTGGGCATAAAGATAAAGATAAGGGATGAAAACTGCCATCTACCTCCCCCTCTGAATGATTCCATTCCCCATTTTCAAAAGTACAAAACATTTTTTTTTCTCCTTAAAACAGATTTCGTCACCCGATCCGTTTTTCTCGGGTCCCGTATTAATTAGGCCCGGTCCATCTCCTAGTAGTTACTATATTATTCTCTCTCCTCTCCTCTCTCCTGTTTCATACGTTTTGGAAGTGAGTGGAGAGGAGCTAAGCCTAAGCATGGGGAAGGAGTGGCAATGGAGCCGTGGTAGCAGGAAGGAAGAGAAGGAGGTGGTGCCTGGATGCATGAGTGGCATGGTGCATTTCTTCGATTTCCACCAGCTCCTCTTCAGCACAAGTACTTGCACCAGACCACAACAAGAAGAAGCTGCTGCTGCTGCAGTAGCTGGCTCATCTCCCCAAAACCAACACTACTACTCTGCTGATGAACTCAAAGGTACTTGACATTCTAATACTCTCTTCTGTTTTTTGTTTGCATTTGTGCAAGATAGAGCTCATGTAATTTATATTAATCCAGGCGTTGAGGCGCCAAGGAATAGCCTGGAGCTGGACGAGGTTGCAGCAGGGAAAGCTTCTGCTTCAGCCACTGGAGACGACTACTTTGGCATTCCTGTAAGCATTTTTTTAAAAAAACCGAGATTGGGAACGTCTTATTTATTTTCGTAATTTTTTAGTATGGCTTACAGTTGGCCCCAGCGCCCTCCCCAGTGAAGAAGAAGAAGAAGAAGAAGCAGGAGCTGCATTTGCTGGTGGAGGAAGAGAAGAGGAGCTCGCAAGCCGTGACGCCAAGGACGCCCAACGTTGTCGCAAGGCTCATGGGCTTAGAGATTTTGCCGGACGACGAGTTCTTCACTCCGATTGCCGGCTCGCTGTCGGCATCCCTTCAGCATTCTCCCAAGATCACCACCAAGTCGACGAAGAAGGTAAACAAGAAGACAAAATCTGATCACGAATCCCGGGGAGAGTCGACGCCGCCGCCACCTGCTCGGCAGCCCCTCCAGAGGAGGGACTGCAACGTGCCATCTCCCGCAGCGGCGGCAGGCTCCTCCCGCTCGTTGCCAGAAACCCCAAGAGCGTCATCAGAGAGGTACCGAGACGCGGATCCGAGGCTCTCGCTTCAGCTCAACAAGGAGAACAGCAACCGGAGCGTCAAGGAGTACATCTATCCGAGCGAGGCACCCGGGGAGCGGTCGCTCCCTCCTACGCCTTCTCTTCACACGACAAACGCTCCAAGAAGAGATTGCTCGAAGGTTCATGACGAGAATAAGAGCCCGAGGAGCCGGTACTACGCCAGGGAGATAGTGAAGCAGGTGAAGGAAAGCATTAGCAGAACAGGAGGAAGTGCTGCCAATGGCGGCAATAGTGATGAACATCTGCCTAAGTCCAGGAGGACGAGAACGCCGACAGCTGAGAAGAACGCATTAGGTAACAATGAGAGTAATAATTCGGAAGCTAGGCTTTCCCCTTCTCTTTCTCCACCACCACCACCTCCTCTGTTGCGGAGACCATCGTGCTCGCCGGAGTTCGACATTCCTAGACCTCAACTGATACCAAAGCCCTCTCCATCCACAAACCCATCCACTTCAAGTTTCTCTTATGCCGCCACCAGAGACTATCCCGAAGCCAAAGGGAACAAGATGGGATCGACCAGGTGCCAGCGAGCGAGCTACGAACGGTTCACCGAGAGGATAACGAGGCACACTCCACCAGCAGCCGAGGTCCTGGCTTCACCGGCATTGTCGACCTCTGGTCCTTCCAACATGGCGGCGGCGGCAGCACGGAGAAGGAAACTAGAAGCATCTCAGGATCATCGTCAATCACCACCACCGCCTCCAGTCCACGAAAAGAAATTGGTACGCCACTGGTCCACTCTAGCTATCACCATTCTTTCCTTTCCATGCTAAACTATCTGTTGGTTATTTCTGAACCCTCTCCCACTCTCTCCAGTTGAATGGTTCAGTGAAGTCGGCAGCGCTTAGCAACCAAATATGCAGCTTCCACCAATGGCCGAGAAAACAATCGAAAGAGCAGGATCCGGAGTTTCATTATGTAAGGTCCATACTAGAACGAGCAGGCATCATGGACCCATCACAGCAGCAAGCCAGATGGTTCTCTCCTTTCCTTCCCATAGACCCCTTCGTCTTCTATCAGCTCGAGCTCGACCGTCCAATCTTCTCTCCCGGCCCAGTTCGGCATCGCTGCAACCGTAAGCTCCTGTTCCATCTGGTAGACGAGATTCTAGGAGAGCTCGTCGGCTGGTCCGCCACCTGCTCGTTCTCCGTCGACCACCAGCAGCACATCAGGCTGCGCGAGCTCGACAAGGAGCTGCTGCTGGAGAGGCTGTGGTCGCAGATCAGGGGCTTTCCGTCCGTCAACTGTCAAGTCATCGGCGACATCGACGTGCTCGTGGCCGGGGACCTGACGGGGACGAGGGTGAAGAGGCTGCTCCAGCACCCGTCGGTTGTGGCGGAGGCGGAGGACATTGTTTTGGAGATCGAGCAGGACGTCCTCGACTCCATTCTTGGGGAAGCTGCAGCATCATTTAGTTACTGGGAATTAACCCCGACCGAGTGAATGATGTCATTTCTCTGTTGTTGGTCTGTTGCTCTCGTATGATTGCCAAAAGTTGACGGAACGTGTCCTTGTGGTGGCCCACGGTGCTGTTCATCTTTGGGTATGTGTATATCATATATGCAATGTGTGCGTCCATCCTGTAGCTTTCTTGCTTGTTTATTATATTATTATATGGGAGTTTGTTAATAAACAGGAATAAACCCGAATTTGATTCTCTTCAAATAAACAGTTGCAACGTTTCTGATGCCGAACTTCGAGATGCGTCTGGATTTAATTTGTTCAACTCTCATCTTTAGTCTTTTAACACTTTTAGTACTTATTGGTGATTTTACCTTTTACGTAAGTTAATCAAAAATAATATTTGTCACCCAAAATTGTTTAGATAATGTCATCTTTCATTATATGACATCTGACATAACAATTAAAATTTATCAAAAAAAATAATTATCCAATTTTTTTAATATTAACATATATTAACATTAATCATAAATTTTGTCATGTCAGTTACTATGTCATCAACAATGTCGTATGACACATAATAGAAGCTTGTATTTATTTTTTTAGAAATTTTGAGTCGCAGCCCACTTAATTTACCAAAATTCATGGTGCACCCCACTATTTTACCATAATGCAAGACACCCCCCACTTTTGACGGTTTCCGTCAGTAACTGACCGTCAAAGGGTTTGACTATTTTTTGGACCAAAATACCCGTCTTTCCAAGCCCTCCCCTTTCCCAAGCCGATCCCCTACCCTCCGCCACCAACGGCCCCTCCCCGACCGCCGCCCCCTCCCCCGACTGCCGCCGCCCCCTCCTGTAAGCCCCTGAATTTAGGGCTTATTTTTTTATTTAATTTTATAAATCAATTATTGCAATAGATATTATTATTTGATTAAATGCTCTTTACCGTGACTTGAAATTCTAGAGCATCAGTGTCACTCCCCGTTCCCAGAATAAGTATTTTATACGTGTACTTCTTGAATGTATTTATTTAATATTTATCATGTATTATTCTGTATTTAAATTTCTTTAATTTTATGTTAATTAATTTTCTGCAATTTTATTTCTGTATTTTACTTTCTGCTTTTATACTCTGCTTTAGCTTTGCTTTGGGTTCGGCTTGGATTGGTTTTATTATGTTGGTTCATCATGAACCAAACAAAACCCCCACCTACCACTACCCCTTCATTTAAAGCTCATCCCCTTTCTCTCTCTTCATTCACTTCACCATTTCTCTTCTTCTTCCTCCATTACTCTCCCATCCACCCATTTGGAGAGGCAAGTACATCTTGTACACCATGAGGAATTTCATGCATCTCCATTTATTTTTAGTCCAGGTTGTTCATCTTCTCTTCCTCTACAAGTTTAGGTCTTGAAGTTCTTGATTTCCATGGATGGTTGGGTGTAGATCTAAGTTTTAAGTTTTGATTTTCATATAAATTTTAGGGTTTTGATCTATCAAACATTGTTGTTTTCGAAAATAAGTGGTCCCATGTTGTAGAGAATTTAATTATACTAAAGTTTGGCTTTTGAAAAGTTAGATTTCGATTTGTTTTGTGGAAGTTAGGGAAGAAGTAATTTGTTCGTTCTATATTCATCTGCAGCATGAGGCGCATGTCGCAGTAGGCGCATGATGGTGTCGCGAATGAGCCGCATTAGCCGCATGTCGCAGTAGGCGCATAATGGTGTCGCGAATGAGCCGCATGAGGCGCATGATGGTGTCGCGAATGAGCCGTATGAGGCGCATGTCGCAGTAGGCGCATGATGGTGTCGCGAATGAGCCGTATGAGACGCATGTCGCAGTAGGCGCATATGGTGTCACGAATGAGGCACATGAGGCTTATGTCGCAGTAGGCGCATGTCGCAGTAGGCGCATATGGTATCGCAGTTGGGCCGCATATGCCGCATGAGCCGCATGTCGCAGTTAGTCCGCATGCATGTCGCAGAATAGGCCGCTTAATGCCTATTTTGGTTGTTTCTGACTGTTATATGTCCTAATTGACGAAATTGTGGCTAGAATTTCTTCCAACTCCCAACATAAAATTTATTGATCTTTTCCTTGGCTTCAAGAATGTGTTACCAACTATTTTATACTAGTTATGGACTCGACCATGCTTAATACTAATTTAACTTTTATGCCTCGTCACGAATTGACCCCGACTGTTACTTGACTAATAATTGATCATGCGTTCCTAGTTGGAACTAAGAGACTGGCTATTCGTCTTATTAAATTGAATGAATGAGACACGTTCATATTAACTATGAACTATTATAATCGATTGGCCGATCCCGAATATTGACATACAGGCACACATGCAGGCTTCAATTTATTTATTTATTTTTCTACAAAAGCAGCATGTGTACTTGATGTCAAGGCATGATTATTCCGTAGTTAGTTTTGATTGTTGCATTACGCTATGTAAGACCTACAACCTAACCGCACGGGTATCGTTGTAGAGTTGGGCATATCGTACTTGTACGGAAGTACTCATTTGAATGACCATGATCCACAGCATGGAATTTCACTCAACATAGAGACTATTAAGTTAAATAAAATAATAATTGCATAGAGAGAATGGATTCCCGAGTTCTTACAATGCAGCCCTCTTAGGACTAGTAGTGCCCGACAGGCCGGTTGGTCCCCACAGATACTGCAAATCTACCACACGGGCAGGGAGCGGTATCTGGTTATATTATCTATTGTATATTGTATAATGATGACGGGCGTCCCGCTGGGACTCGTCTAATTCATGATTGGCGCAATTGATTGACTGGGTAAACTAGCCTTGCTTGCACATAGTAAGAACTGAGGAATCCTTTATTGCATAATTCCAGGATAACTTAGAACTCACAGTAGCAAGCCGTAGTAGTTACATGACCGTTTAAATTAATTTTTTTGTGTGTTGTACCTACTCTGTTACCTAACTGAGATGATCAGAATGTCAGGGCATGACGGGCCAACTTCTGTCCTTGTTTGGTTGGGAGGTTGGTTCGAAGTGTCGTGATGTTATGTGAATCCCAGTGGCAAGCAGAGATCTACTTATCATATTCTCTTATTACTGGTTTTAATTCATCATATCGTGCTTCCTTGCGGTACTTGCTATTAGAGGTCTAACCTCTCTGGTTTTGTATGGCCAGATTTAGAGCCGGTCCCCGAGGACTCAGCTTACTTCCACCTCCAAGATGGTCAATACTAGAGGGATGATCGCAGGAGGACTCGAGTGGGTTCCTTATTTCCCCACTCTTTTGTTATTTACTTAATACCTTATCGTTTGGCACCGACATGTTAGTCGGATTGTCTTGTACTTACTTTTACATAATTGTAATTAAGTCAGACTGCAGCTGATAACAATTGTGTACACTTTGCTACATCATCTGGCTATGTTTTGTAGAGCCAGATATCAGAACATTTTGACTGAGCGTTTGGGACGCCTTACTGCTTTATCTTACATGTTCTCTATTTCTGTTTCTTATTTGAATGATTGAGACAATAGATGTGAAGTAACCATAGTGAGACTTTCATGTAGTATGCACCCCCTCATTTTTTAGACAGCATTGATCGTATTATACGATATTCATCTACCCGTAATACGTAGCTGGCTGAGTCATTCTCCCGCTCTCCAGTATTCTGGTTCTGGGACGTGACAATCAGGGATGCCAATCTCTGGAAACTTCCTTCTTGAAGTTTGTAGTAGACGAGATTATCTTCACAGTGATATTTCGTGTCCTACTCGAACTTGTTCCCTTGTACTCTTTTTGCTTCGCGCAAGTTCGGGTCAAATTAGACCATTTAAATTAATAATTAATTTTCCACTCTTTTCCTTGATCATCGTTTGTACGTTACCGTGACTTTTAATTTAGGAGCACCAGACCAGTCATTTTCTCAGAACCAACTTCTCATGAATGATCTACTCAAGATGCTCTTCACCCATGACCTTCGTGTCCCACTCAGACACTCCATTTTGTGCTCCATTTCCTTCACACAACTTTCAGTTCAATTTAGGCCAATTAATTATCTACCGTAAAACCTGATTTAATTTTCCATTTAATTCCAGGGCTCGACATCGGTCCAATCCAGTCGACCCAATATATGGCCCTGGCCTGTTTTGAGCCTACTGTGCGCGTGCCACTTGCGTGCCACGAAATCGATCTCCCTTGTGCTTCCATTTCATCCATGATTGAAATGGTTTAAAATTTGTTATTTAATTAAATCTTGGTCCCGAACCTGTCCGATCTTAGCCCAGTACCCGACCCAATTGGGTGTAGGCCCTACCACGGCTACCCATACCCCCACTACTATATTTGCACTCTTCCTACACAAAAATACCCCTCTCTTTATATGTATAAATATCTATTTCTCTCCTCACACACACACACACACACACACACACACACACACACACACAGATATATATATATTTTTTTCACACACACACACACACACAGATATATATATATATATATATATATATATATATATATATATATAGTTAATCACTTTCTCTTACATCACAAACACCCCCTCACCCCATCACCAAGCTAGCACACCCCTCTCCCATGCTAGCCGACCACCACCTCCTCTCTCTATTCTCTCTCTAAATATCTCTCTCTCTCTATATATATATATATAATATATATATATATATATATATATATATATATATATACCCACACACACAAATATCTATCTCTCTCTCACTCTCTCCTCTAATACAAACACCTACACCCCTCCCCATCATCACAATGTAATGCCTGTTGTTCGTATTACGTATTTGGAATACGTATACGTATTTTATCTTGTATTTGCATATCTCCTTGGTTTGGCTTGGCTTGTTTACTCTCGGTTTGGGTTGGCTTGGTTCGGCCGGCCCAATGCTTGGTTCATCATGGGCCAAGAGTGGAACACCTTAGCCTATGCTTCTCCTTCATTTCCACCACAACTCCCTCTTTATTATCCCCACCAACCTTCTCTCTCCTCCATAATTCTCATTTACTTCTCCTTCCCCTACCATTACTCTTCTCTACCAACCAAGAACACCATAGGCAAGTGCAACTTGCTTCCACAAGAGAACTCCTTTTGATGGTTTTATTAGCTTCTCCTCATGATTCTAAACTACATTAGAACTTGTCATTTTCCATTTTGAGGCTTTAATTCTTGTAGATCTAGAGTTTTGCTATTTTCGGATTTTTGGTGTTTTGATCTATCAAACTTGCTTGTTTTCAAGTTTTAATGGTTCCATGTTTTAGAGAATTTCATTTTACCCAATTTTGACCTTTGGAAAGTTGGATTCGGACTTGTTTTGACCAAGATTTGGACAATTGAAGCTTAGAATCAACTTTAGAGTTCTTGTTGTTCTTGCCATTTGGAGAAGACAGTGAACAGTGAGCTAGCTTTTTAGCTTACACCACTGAGATGTACGCTGCTCTTTAGCGAGCGTACGCTAACTTGTGTACGCTGCTCTTTAGCGAGCGTACGCTGACTTGTGTACGCTGCTCTTTAGCGAGCGTACGCTAGCCTTGATACGCTGCCTATTGGCAGCATGTCTTGAGCGTACGCTAGCTTGAGCGTACGCGTGCCTTGGTACGCTAGCTTAAGCGAGCAAGGCGTACGCTGGCCCCTTTCGTACGCTAGCTCGAGCATACGCAGTCTTGAGCGTACGCTAGCTTGAGCGTACGCTGACCTGTAGCTTGAGCGTGCCCTTGTGTACGCTGACCCTTGCGTACGCTTCCCATTGGAAGTGTATGGATCCTTTGGTACGCAGACCTGAGCGTACGCTAGCCTGAGCGTACGCTAGCCTGATTGTAGCCTGATTACCCTTGATCTTCTATAGCCCTGTATATTGATATTTTATTAGATATTTAACGTCCATTTTATATCCTTACGCCTTTTGTCATAAACTTGATAATCATGGATTTGTTTAATATGTTTGGAAATGATACCTGAGCATGACACGATAGTGACCCGTAGTGGTGCACTCCTGACATAATGACCTGACATGACCTGATAGTGGCCCGTCGTGGCGCACTCCTGGCAAGTATACTTGACATGATAAACCTGACATGTTATATCTTGATAAGCTGTTGCGACGGCTAACTGACATGACATGACCTGTATAAATAACCTGGACACCATGGGCGATTGTGCTTGTACAAATAATCCAGTCCTGTCTTGCATCATGTCTAGGAGGGGACTCCTGAGTACCACGGTCAGGAGTACCTACTAAAATGGACTAAGGTTAACAACTAGATTAATACATTAGTCATGAAGAGATTTTCCAGCTACAGGCAATCCCATTACCTGGGCGCGCTTGGGATCTGTAGCCTGCCGTCGAGTAGGGCACATTTCCAGCACACTGTCATGTGTTGCACCCTTCAAACTGCTTAAGGGTACATGCGTTTCCTGGATGATGTACCCACCTGAATTCAACCCTAATCTCTCGACCTGGGTGACCTGGATGGTCTGCAGGGCTTGTGGCTGTGGAATAATCTCACTGCATCTTGTTAGTAATTAGGCTTGTGACAACCCTAGTTAGTTAAAGTATCAAGCCGTAGTTCTTGCTTGGCCGTGAAGTGATTGGATGGAGTCTAACCAGTCTAGTCTTGCCCTGACCCTGTTCCAGACTATTGAATGACCAGAATGCTTATATTTATTTTATCAATAAATGGTGAGAAACCAAGCTCCGTTCAGACGAAGGGTTACAACCCCGGTCCTTGTTTGGTTTACGGGTTGTAACCTGGCTATCTGAATAGTTCCATGGTTATCTCGTCGTATATCATCCTGATATGTTTCCTTTTATTCCAGTCCTTATTTTATTTATATTTATATTCCTGTGCTGATTGCTGGTTTTAGTTCTTAAGTGAAGCCTCCTTTGTGGCACTTGCTTTTTCTGGGGTCTGACCCAGCTGGTTTTGTGTGGCCAGATTTCGGAGCAGCTTCAGAGGATCTACCGACTTCCCAGCCAGATGGTGGCCACTAGACGGAACCCTGGCAACGAGTGGGTTATTTTTGGCTCTCCCGCTCTATTGTAAAAATATTCTTTTGAGGCGTTTAGCCGACGAGCACCTGTTTAGCTCGATTGCACTTTTACTTACTGTCTGCCTACGGGCTGTAACATGATTAACAAATCCTAGGGTTGATCATGTATGACTAAACTCTGCTAGTCCTGACATTTTGTAACGACTAGCTTCATGATCAACTGAATATGTAATATTTGGGACGCCTTACTATTGTATATTTAATGATCATACATCTTGTAACTTTTACTTACTTGCTTGTGATTGAGACACTAGGCTTGTTCATGACCTTAAGAGACTGTTGGCTTGTAGATAAACCCTCATGTATCTAGACAGCCGTGACCGTATAGCGAGATGGAATCCATTTCAATATACGTAGCTGGCTATGTCTGCCCCCGCTCTCCAGTATTCTGGTTCTGGGGCGTGACATGGTTTAAATGGTGGCCCATGTCGGTCTTGTAAATCAAGATATGTGAGGGTTTACCGAATAGATGTCTCAATCAGTATTCGTCCTTGATCTCTGTTCGTATCTTCTGAATCCCTGGATTCTTGTCCTGATCATATGCTTGTATCGTTGCTCTGTCCTGGTCCTTCCTTATTGTTTCCTATGTCGTCTTCTTTAGCGGCATTATTCGTGGTCCTACCGACCAGCAAGGCGGAGCACCTCCCGTGGACCAGCAGCAACCTGGAGATCAAGCCCAGCATTCCGGAGTAGCCTCCAGAGTCGTGCCTTCTGACGGAGAACCACCAGTCCAGCCAGTTCAACCTATAGAACATGATGACGGCACTTTGGTAGGACTCGTCAGGACCTTGATAGCTTCCCAAGACCGGCGTGGAGATGCCTTACACCAGGCAGTGACGGATGCTTTGACTCGGGGTGGTCATCAGGGTAACAGCGCTGCCAACAGCTTCAAGCGCTTGAACCCTCCCTTCTTTGACGGTAGTGAAGATGCTATCGCGGCAGATGCATGGCTTCAGGACACAGAAGTGATTCTAGAAGCAGCCAGGACTCCAGAGAACGAGAAGGTGGCCGTTGTGCGCCTGCAGTTGTTAGATCTTGCCCGCAGCTGGTGGGCAGCGCAGGCCGTTGGATTAGCAGTCCCCATTGCTTGGGCAGTATTCCGGGAGAGATTCCAGACCAAGTATTTTGATGCTGTAGCTCGGTACGATCTACAGACGAGGTTCACAAATCTGAAGCAAGGAGGCAGGACGGTCGACGGATATGCGGCCGAGTTTTCCAGACTCAGTCGGTTTGCTCCCACCTTGGTGTCAACCGAGTATGATAGAGCCCAGCGGTTCCAGCAGGGACTTCACCTGGAGATCTTGTTGGCAGTCGAGCAGTTTGAGCATCAGACTTTTGATACAGTCTTGAGAGCAGCCCGGAGGCATGAGTATACCTCCTAGAGGATTGTGGATAGGGCCGGGGGTCGGAAGAGATCTCACGGCCAGATGAATCAGTCTTCAGCACCGGCCCCAGCAGCCAGGGCTTTGACTATTGGGGCTCCGAGGCGAGCAGCCTCAGTGACGTCGGTTCAGCATTCAACTCCGACGCACCCTCAGCAGCAGTAGAAGCAGAAGCAATCTTCCGCAGTGGGTTATTCTGATTGTGGGAAGCCAGGCCATGTGGTGGCAGAATGTCGCAGGGCACAGGGATTGTGTCTGGCTTGTGGAGCACCAGACCATAGGGTTGGATCCTGCCCGAACAGGGGTGGTTCATTCTCGTCCAACCTTTCTAGTTCTTCGGTGAGAGGACCCGCACCGGTCCAGCAGCAGCAGCAGCAGTATCCATTGCCGAGACCCTTGCCGCCTCAGTCCCAGGCATTTCAGCAACAGAGCCCCCAGCAGTATGCGCAAGCCCAGGCCTTGAGTCAGAGTAGGCAGCGAGGGTTTCAACAGAGGGGACCAGCACCCCGAAGGCACGGTCAGGCTATGGTGATGACCGTGGAGGAAGAGTTGGCACCAGGTGAGGTAGTGGCAGGTACTATTCTCGTCAACTCCTTTCCAGCTTCAGCTTTATTTGATTCTGGTGCATCATATTCTTTTATGTCTGCACGATTCGCGACACGGGTAGGATTGGAGCCCGAGTCATTATTAGTAAGGCTCAATATACTTACTGGTAACGGACTTGTGGGAGCAGATAGAGTATTTTCCTCATGTCGGATCGTAGTTAGCGGTAGGGAATTTCCCGCTAGATTGATAGAGTTTCCGATGGCCGATTATGATGTGGTCTTAGGGATGGATTGGTTGAGGAACCAGTATGCTAGGATAGACTGCCGCATTGGCAGGGTTGTTTTTAGCATTCCAGGCGAGCCGGAGTTTTCTTTCTCCCGAGGCAAAGTTGAGTTATCTCCTCCAGCATTGCGGATGGCAGTAGCAGCAGTTCAGTTGCCCAGGATAGTGGATGAGTTTCCAGATGTTTTCCCAGAAGAACTTTCAGGTATGCCTCCGGAGCGGGAGATCGAGTTCACTATAGACTTGATTCCTGGGACAGCCCCAGTATCAGAGAGAGTCTACAGGATGGCGCCGTCAGAGTTGGAGATATTATACAAGATGATTGAAGAACTCAGAACTAAGGGATTCATTCGTGCTAGTGGATCGCCTTGGGGAGCCCCGATGCTTCTTGTGAAAAAGAAGGATGGTACGTCTAGGTTATGTGTTGATTATCATACCTTGAACTCAGTGACAATCAAGAACAGATACCCTCTTCCGAGGATAGATGACTTGTTTGATCAACTCAAGGGGGCTTCAGTATTCTCGAAGATTGATTTGCGCTCAGGTTATCATCAGATCAGAGTCAGAGAGCAGGACATTCCGAAGACAACTTTTAGATCGAGATATGGGCATTGGGAGTTCCTTGTTATGCCTTTTGGGGCGACCAATGCGCCGGCAGTATTCATGGACCTCATGAATCGTATCTTCATGTCTTACTTGGATCAGTTTGTGATTGTGTTCTTGGATGACATTCTGGTCTACAGCAAGAGTGAGGCGGAGCATGAGCAGCATCTTCGTGTGGTTCTTTAGACTCTCAGAGAGCACCAGTTATATGCCAAGTTTAGTAAATACGAGTTCTGGCTCGATCGCATTTCGTACTTGGGTCATATCATCACTCGAGGAGGAGTAGAAGTGGATCTCCAGAAGATTATGGCTATTGAGTCATGGCCAGTGCCCAGCACCGTTGCAGAGGTTCATAGTTTTCTTGGATTGGCCGGCTATTACCGACGGTTTGTTTCAGACTTTGCTCGGATTTCAGCGCCATTGGCGCAGTTGACCCGCAAGGATGCGCAGTTTGCTTGGACAGCAGAGTGTCAGAGTTCTTTTGAGCAGTTGAAGCGAGGATTGATAACAGCTCCTATTCTCACGCTTCCAGATGAAACCGGAGGATTTTCAGTGTATTGTGATGCTTCAGGCAGAGGTTTAGGATGTGTTCTGATGCAGCATGGAAAGGTAATAGCTTATGCGTCACGACAACTTCGTGATCATGAGAGGAATTACCCAACCCATGACTTGGAGCTGGCAGCAGTGGTGTTTGCACTTAAGTTATGGAGGCACTACTTGTACGGAGATAGGGTGGAGATTTTCACCGACCACAAGAGCCTGAAGTATGTTTTCACCCAGAAGGATCTTAACATGCGTCAGAGGAGGTGGCTGGAGCTTCTTGTGGATTATGATGTCAGCTTGCAGTATCATCCTGGGAAGGCTAATGTTGTTGCGGATGCATTGAGCAGGAGAGCCGGAGCTTATTTCTTAACAGCGCAACCAGAGCTGTTAGCAGATCTTCAGAAGATGGGTATTGAAGTTGTTCTCCCTTCCAGTGTGGCGTTGATGGCCAGCATGCAAGTTCAGTCCACTATAGTCGAGAGGATCCGGATGGCGCAGTCGACAGATTCCAAGCTTCAGCGACTCAGAGCAGAGTGTGAAGCAGGACGAAGACCAGAGTTATGCATTCATGAGGATGGTACACTTCGACATGGTAAGCGTCTTTGTGTACCCAGTGGAGATATCAGACAGGAGATCATGTCAGAGGCGCACAGTTCTCAGTATTCCATCCATTCTGGCAGTACGAAGATGTACCGTGATATCCGTCAGTACTTCTGGTGGAATGGCATGAAGCGGGAGATAGCTCGGTTTGTCTTTCGGTGTTTACTTTGCCAACAAGTTAAAGCCGAACATCAGAGACCGGCTGGACTTCTTCAGCCCTTACCAATTCCAGAATGGAAGTGGGAGCATGTGACCATGGAATTTCGTGACTGGATTACCTAGATCCCCAGCTAGTAGAGATGCTATTTGGGTCATTGTGGATAGGCTTACCAAGGTAGCGCACTTTCTCCCGTTCAGAGTTGGTCAGTCGACGGCTCAGCTAGCAGAGATGTACCTCAGGTAGATTGTCAGATTGTACGGTGTCCCAGTCAGTATCACCTCGGACCGAGATTCAAGGTTTACGTCGTACTTTTGGTGTAGCTTGCAAGAGAGTTTGGGAACTCATCTCCAGTTCAGTTCAGCATATCACCCGCAGACAGATGGCCAGTCGGAGCGCACGATCCAGACTCTTGAAGACATGTTGCGGTCTTGCACACTTGACTTCGGTGGTTCATGGGAAGATCATTTGCACCTGGTGGAATTTTCATACAATAATAGTTTCCAGGCCAGTATCCAGATGGCACCGTTCGAGGCACTGTATGGCAGGAAGTGCAGATCCCCGTTAGCCTGGGATGATGTTGGAGAGAGGCAGATGCTTGGTCCAGAAATGACTGCTCAGACCATTGAAGTAGTCAGGCGAGTCAGAGATCACCTTCGAGTTGTCCAAGATCGCCAGCGCCATTGGGCCGATTCTCATCGGTGCCCTTTCGAGTTCTCGGTCGGCGATCATGTATTCCTGAGGATTTCGCCTAACCGTGGCGTCATTCGTTTCGGCGTACGGGGCAAGCTTAGTCCTAGGTATATAGGACCGTTTGACATTCTGGAGCGAGTAGGAGATGTATCCTATCGTCTCGCTCTTCCACCGTCGCTAAGCGAGGTGCATGACGTGTTCCATGTATCCCAATTACGACGGTACATCCCGGACCCGAGCCACATCCTGGATCATTCGGAATTGGTTGTTGGTACCAACCTTTCGTATGAGGAGAGGCCCGTGTCTATATTGGATCGAAGAGAGAAGATCCTCAAGAACAAGACTATCAAGTTAGTCCGAGTTGCTTGGGGTCATCACTCTTTGGGTGAGTCAACGTTGGAGCATGAGGATGATATCCGATCGCGATATCCTGACTTGTTTGACTCATAAGGTATAATGTCTTTCTTATGCCTCATGCCCTCAATTCCTTGCTTGCATGATTGATTGATTGCCTAGTATAATTGCCTGTGAATAGTGTAGCTTGTTCTTGTCCCTCTAGCCTCTTAATTAAATTCCGAGGACAAAATTCTTTTAAGGTGGGTAGAGTTGTAATGCCTGTTGCTCGTATTACGTATTTGGAATATGTATACGTATTTTATCTTGTATTTGCATATCTCCTTGGTTTGGCTTGGCTTGTTTACTCTCGGTTTGGGTTGGCTTGGTTTGGCCGGCCCAATGCTTGGTTCATCATGGGCCAAGGGTGGAACACCTTAGCCTATGCTTCTCCTTCATTTCCACCACAACTCCCTCTTTATTATCCCCACCAACCTTCTCTCTCCTCTATAATTCTCATTTACTTCTCCTTCCCCTACCATTACTCTTCTCCACCAACCAAGAACACCATAGGCAAGTGCAACTTGCTTCCACAAGAGAACTCTTTTTGATGGTTTCATTAGATTCTCCTCATGATTCTAAACCACATTAGAACTTGTCATTTTCCATTTTGAGGCTTTAATTCTTGTAGATCTAGAGTTTCGCTATTTTCGGATTTTTGGTGTTTTGATCTATCAAACTTGCTTGTTTTCGAGTTTTGATGGTTCCATGTTTTAGAGAATTTCATTCTACCCAATTTTGACCTTTGGAAAGTTGGATTCGGACTTGTTTTGACCAAGATTTGGACAATTGAAGATTAGATTCAACTTTAGAGTTCTTACGGTTCTTGCCATTTGGAGAAGACAGTGAACAGTGAGCTAGCTTTTTAGCTTACGCCACTGAGCTGTACGCTGCTCTTTAGCGAGCGTACGCTGACTTGTGTACGCTGCTCTTTAGCGAGCGTACGCTGACTTGTGTACGCTGCTCTTTAGCGAGCGTACGCTAGCCTTGATACGCTGCCTGTTGGCAGCATGTCTTGAGCGTACGCGTGCCTTGGTACGCTAGCTTAAGCGAGCAAGGCGTACGCTGGCCCCTTTCGTACGCTAGCTCGAGCATACGCAGTCTTGAGCGTACGCTAGCTTGAGCGTACGCTAGCTTGAGCGTACGCTGACCTGTAGCTTGAGCGTGCCCTTGTGTACGCTGACCCTTGCGTACGCTTCCTATTGGAAGTGTATGGATCCTTTGGTACGCGGACCTGAGCGTACGCTAGCCTGAGCGTACGCTAGCCTGAGTGTAGCCTGATTACCCTTGATCTTCTATAGCCCTCTATATTGATATTTTATTAGATATTTAACGTCCATTTTATATCCTTACGCCTTTTGTCATGAACTTGATAATCATGGATTTGTTTAATATGTTTGGAAATGATACCTGAGCATGACACGATAGTGACCCGTAGTGGTGCACTCCTGACATAATGACCTGACATGACCTGATAGTGGCCCGTCGTGGCGCACTCCTGACAAGTATACTTGACATGATAAACCTGACATGTTATATCTTGATAAGCTGTTACGACGGCTACCTGACATGACATGACCTGTATAAATAACCTGGACACCGTGGACGATTGTGCTTGTACAAATAATCCAGTCCTGTCTTGCATCATGTCTAGGAGGGGACTCCTGAGTACCACAGTCAGGAGTACCTACTAAAATGGACTAAGGTTAACAACTAGATTAATACATTAGTCATGAAGAGATTTTCCAGCTACAGACAATCCCGTTACCTGGGCGCGCTTGGGATCTGTAGCCTACCGTCGAGTAGGGCACATTTCTAGCACACTGTCATGTGTTGCACCCTTCAAACTGCTTAAGGGTACATACGTTTCCTGGATGATGTACCCACCTGAATTCAACTCTAATCTCTCGACCTGGGTGACCTAGATGGTCTGTAGGGCTTGTGGCTGTGGAATAATCTCACTGCATCTTGTTAGTAATTAGGCTTGTGACAACCCTAGTTAGTTAAAGTATCAAGCCGTAGTTCTTGCTTGGCCGTGAAGTGATTGGATGGAGTCTAACCAGTCTAGTCTTGCCCTGACCCTGTTCCAGACTATTGAATGACCAGAATGCTTGTATTTATTTTACAGATAAATGGTGAGAAACCAAGCTCCGTTCAGACGAAGGGTTACAACCCCGGTCCTTGTTTGGTTTACGGGTTGTAACCTGGTTATCTGAATAGTTCCATGGTTATCTCGTCGTATATCATCCTGATATGTTTCCTTTTATTCCAGTCCTTATTTCATTTATATTTATATTCTTGTGCGGATTGCTGGTTTTAGTTCTTAAGTGAAGCCTCCTTTGTGGCACTTGCTCTTTCTGGGGTCTGACCCAGCTGGTTTTGTGTGGCCAGATTTCGGAGCAGCTCCAGAGGATCTACCGACTTTCCAGCCAGATGGTGGCCACTAGACGGAACCCTGGCAACGAGTGGGTTATTTTTGGCTCTCCCGTTCTATTGTAAAAATATTCTTTTGAGGCGTTTAGCCGACGAGCACCTGTTTAGCTCGATTGTACTTTTACTTACTGTCTGCCTACGGGCTGTAACATGATTAACAAATCCTAGGGTTGATCATGTATGACTAAACTCTGCTAGTCCTGACATTTTGTAACGACTAGCTTCATGATCAACTGAATATGTAATGTTTGGGACGCCTTACTAATGTATATTTAATGATCATACATCTTGTGACTTTTACTTACTTGCTTGTGATTGAGACACTAGGCTTGTTCATGACCTTAAGAGACTGTTGGCTTGTAGATAAACCCTCATGTATCTAGACAGCCGTGACCGTATAGCGAGATGGAATCCATTTCAATATACGTAGCTGGCTATGTCTGCCCTCGCTCTCCAGTATTCTGGTTCTGGGGCGTGACACACAAACACCCCCCTGCTGTACGAGACCAGCACCCTCCCTATCTCTCTCTACTTTCTTTCTCTCATTTAATATCCCTCTTTCTCTCTCCTTCTTTTTCTACACTCATCTCCCTCTTCCTTATTTCAAACCACAGCTCCCCCATGCCGAGCCCAGTTCCCCCATGTCGAACTTCTTTTCATTCTTCTTCAGCTCCTCCCCACAGCAGCTGAGCGCCACCACCATCATCCTTCTCTTCTTCATCATGCACCACCATCATCATCTTCATTCTCCTCCTCTTCCTTCATCTTTATCACCATTTCACCATCACCACCATTCCATCTCCACCACCCGAACGACCACCGCCGTTCGCCACCACGTGGCCGGCGAGCCTCCCCCGCTGCTCTGCACGCCGTACGCCACTGCAGCTGGCAGCAGCAGCGACAAGAACAGCAGCAGTAACAGCGTGCTACAGGAGCAGCAACCGCTGCAGTCGTCGCGCCGGTGGCCACGCCGCCGCCGCGCGCCACCGCGCGCCACCGCCGGGTTTGCCACCCCCATGGCCGGGCGCACCCAGGCGCACCACCCTGTGGCGGCCAACGTCCTCCGGGACGCGCCGTCTAGGCGATTTCAGCATTTTTCTCGGAGTTCCGTCGACGCGCGCGCGGAGAAATTTCAGAATTCGCGTCTCGGGGCAGCAACTTCGTACACATTTTTCGGGAAATCCGACCGTTCGATCGGCGAACTCTTTGCTCCGTTGCAATCTCGGTATATAGCACTTCACTTTCCTCAATTTTCGTCCGTTAATTTTGTCGTTTGATACCTCAAAACTGGCCACCAAGTTGACATTTTAATAGAACTGTTTTTTGGACAGTTTCGTGATGCCAACTTCGCGGGTTCGTATCTTTGTCATCGCAGATCCGTTTTGTGCGCTACCAGTTCCGGTGCACAGCTGGTATAACCCTCTTCCTGCCCCCTTTAGATTTCATTTCAGTTTGAGCTTGTTAGGTTAGTCGAATTCGACGCCAAAGTTGGCCATTCGAATTCTTAGTGTTGTACTTGTAAAATTCTATTTTTGAAACCGGGACTCTGGATTCAATTTCTGACACCACCAGTAGACTCGCGGCGTCGTTCTAGCATATTTTTATATAAAGTTTGTTAGATTTGGAGGACGTGGGCCCTGGTACGCATTTCGGTGCAAAATAGGCCCCACAGTCCGGGTCAACGAGACTTTTTGACGCCGGCTCATCGGAATCCAATTCCGGATATACCGTTGAGTTCGTATCGTTATTCTGGACTCGTTGATATATAATTTGCTAGATTTTAGTGTACATTAGTTCCGACACGCATTTCGGTGCAAATCGGATACCAATATCCGGGTCAACGGGTCATTTTGAGTTCGGCTCATCGGAATCCAATTCCGGATATACCGTTGAGTTCGTATCATCATTCTGGACTCTTTGGCATATAATTTGCTAACTTTTGAGGACATTGGTTCCGATATGCTTTTCCGTGCAAATCAAAATTTCAATATCCTGGTCAACGGGTCAATTTGAGATCGGGTCCACGGAATCTAATTCTAGATATACCTTTGGGTTCGTATCGTCATTCTGGATTCGTGGACATATAATTTGTTAGATTTTGTGCACTTTTATTTTGGCACGTTTTTCGGTGCAAAGTGTGTCCAACGGCGGACATCATTTTGGCCCGAAATTACTGTTTTGCCTCTGTGTCCAAATTAGACTTTTGGGTAGGCTATCCTAGCTAATTTGACCATTCTGGACACGTTCATGATATTTATTTTATCATCCGACAACATCTGTAGGTTTTCACCATATTGTTATAATCTTTCTCCTTTTGTGGTATTTGAGATACATCGATTCCAGTGATTTCACAACCACTGAAATTGAATGTGTTGACCCTGTAGATGTTTGTAGAGACTAGCTTTGACCCAGTTTGGCCATGGTTGACTACTTTGACTGAACGTCGAAGTAGAGTCAATATTTGACCTAGGTTAGACTAGTTTTGACCTTGGTTGACCACAGTTGACTTTTTTTGACCAAAAGTCAACCGGAAGTCAACCGTAGCCTAAAATTGACCAGAACTTGACCGAAGTTGACCAGTTGACCCAAAGTCAACTGTTAGTCAACGTTAGTCAAGTTTGACCCGAGTTGACCTAGGGTTGACCAGAGTTGACCAGTTGACCAGAAGTCAACTGTAAGTCAATCCTTGACTTAGATTGACCTAGTTTGACTTGCCTTGACTTGTCTTGACCTAGTTTGACTTAGTATGACTTGATTTACTTCCAAACCCTTATATTGATACAGTATTTCCACCTATAGGTCCTCGAGACACTATTGTGAGACTCGTCTCACAGTATCGGTATTTATATACGGATACGTATTTTGTATTGTATTTCGTATTTTCTCGATTTTTGGAACGCTTTAAAATTTTTCCAAATTATAGATTTTCTCCTTGGCCGGTATACCGACGGTGTACCGGAGTATACCGACGGCATGCCGCTCGGATAGATTTTCCACATTTTAGATATTTTCGATTTCAGATATTTTCGTAAATAGTGTTTCCGATATTTTCATGAATAGTGTTTTGGATATTTTGATGAATAGTGTTTAGATATTTTCGTGAATAGTGTAGATGCATTCTATTATCCAATGGACAATTGGTTTTCTTTCAATGGCTAGGATTGACCTAGAATGTGACATGGATCACGATCCAACGGTCACGATTAATTCACCCTCTCTATATATATCCTATGAGTTTCTCTCTCCTCTCTCTTTTCTTTCCTTCACCATTTCCCCTTCTCTCTCTCTCTTCTCTCTTCCTCAAGCTTAGGAAGGCTTGGCCTTGAGGCCTAAAGTGTGGTTTTGGAACCCCTCTTGGTGGTGGAGTAGAAGATTAGGCTCGGTTGCTAAAACCTAGGCAAGTACATCTTGCTCAAAAATGACATGACCATGCTATATTTTGTTTTCCATAGAAATTAAAGTTTTATTGTTCTATAATATGCTCCTCTAAATTGTTAACAAGTTTAATGTATAGCACTTTTGGTTTTGATCGATAATATGGCATAGATCTGAGTTTCTAGATATGATTTTGAGTATTTTGAGGTTTTGATCTATCAAATGTTTTAATTTGTGAAAACTAATACTTCCATGTTGTTAGAAATTCAATTCTATTCAATTTTGACTTTTGAAAGTCTGAATTTCGATTTAAAATGAAGTTTTTATGGCCGAAACAAGTTTTACCGAAAATCTAGATTTTGTTGCTGTTTGGAAAAACGGTATACCGTCGGTATGCCGCAGTATACCGCCGGTATGCCGTTTTTGGCACCAGAAACTTACTGTCTTTAGTCCGGTATACCGCCGGTATGCCGCAGTATACCGTCGGTATGCCGTTTTATGCTGTTTTAGGTTGTTTTTGTCCGTTTTTGTCCGTTTTTGATAATTTCTCGATTGTAATGAACTCTTAACATGATTAGATGACCTTGGTTAGTTAAAGAATGATTGTACACTCTATATACATGGTACATGCTTATGTTCACGTATTGTTCTATGTCTAGATTATAGATAGTGGCCTGTCATGGTGCACTCCAGATTACTGTATATGCCTAGCTCGATTCAGTGGCTCGTAGTAGCGCACTCATGACTTGATTTTCTTATATGCTTAGCTCGATTTAGTGGCTCGTAGTAGCGCACTCATGACTTGATTTTCTTATTGATTTCTAGACCCGAGATATGAGTACATGTTCTTTTTTTGACACCGTGGATATAGCTTGTTGAATGATAATCTATTGCATCTTGGCACTGGACAATCGAGTGTGAGTATTGTTCCGTGTATCACGTGATGTTAGTACGAAAATGTTCGTAAGTGATAACTTACGATTTACTCGTACATAGCACACGTCATCTTAGGAAATTCTTGAGTGTCCACGACTTGAGAATTTGACATGAATATGATAAGGTAAATGACTAGTAAATTCAAGTAGATCATTGTAGGAGAAAATTCGCACTACCAACCCCGAGCTCCAAGGGTCCCATGAGGCATGGCTCAACCCTGCTAGGCAAGGGCTCCATGACCTACCAAGTTTGCGCGTATTGATATACGATCGAGTCACATGTCGTGCCGGGTTGCGGCACAGTCAGTTATATGTTTTCTTTTACAAGTATATGATATGGTTGTTCATGTTACAAGTCTAGACACGTTTCATCTGCCAGCAGTCTTGTTGGGCAATAGATGTACTACTCGTACTCCTGGACATCCGGGTATCTGCAGTCAGGTAGTTGCGAAAATCCTCAACTTGCATATTAGTAATTAGGATTGTGATAACCCTAGCTAGTTAATGATAGAAAGCCGTAGGCAATGATTGGCCGTGCACTTTTGATTGTTTATTACTTTATATGCTCTTATGTCGTTGAGTGGCCAGAGACTAAGTTCTGCTCGGGAAAATATCTGCAACCCCGGTCCTTGTTTGGTTTAAGGGTTGTGGCTCCGACTTCGAGTAGTTCCTAAGTCCCTTGTTGCTCATTGGCTTATTGTTCTCTATTACTATATGGTTCAGTATTTTTATTCAGTCATTTATATTCTCGAGATACGTGCATTGGTACCGCACTAGTCTCGACCCGCATTTATTTATATTTGCTATATGTTGTTATTTTGTTTGTGGGTTTTTGTCGTTCACCTCGAGCTTCCTTGTGGTACTTGCTATTTGGGGTCTGACCCCACTGGTTTTGCATGGCCAGGTTCCATAGTTGATCACGAGGATCTACCGTCTTCTCTTCCGGATGGTTCGCACTCAGAGGACCGATATGGATTAGCGAGTGGGTTACCTTTATTTCTCACTTTATCTTGTACTTTCATTTTGTGGTGTATTAGCCAAGGACATATGTTAGTCATTCTTTCTGGGTTTATTCCCTCCGTCTTAGTACGACGTGGATGTATATTCTGGACAGCTGCTAGTTGTACATTTACGTACCTTTTGTATAGTCAGTTGATATATCTTTTATTATGTCAGCTCTCATGATTATGTATGTACTTATGTTTGGGACGCCTTACCCATCTCATATATGATTTACTCTTTATTGCTTCTTATGTTGATTGGATTGAGATAGGATTTGTTCGACCTTAGGAGTCGTCAGTGGCATGCTAGAGTCCACCCACTTGTCTTCTAGACAGCTTTGACCGTATCTCGGGGTACTGGCGTACTCTGATATACGTAGCTGGCTTTGTCTCGCCCCCGATCTCTAGTATTCTGGTTCTGGGGCGTGACAACTATTCTAGGACTCAGTTGACATATTCCACCAGATCTCAGGCGAGTACATTCTCTGATAATATTTCTGTTTTATGATATCGTCTATGTTTCTTGTATTTAGTGTAGATATCCTTATTCTCTTGACACATTGTTCGCACGGATTGGTATTTCTCTGGATCCCGTCATGAGATGTTATTCCTCGCTTTCCATGGTATATCGTGTGCAAGTCTTTCTTGTTTCTTGTGCATTGTATAGACACGATTCCTGCGAAGGCTAGCTACCCTCTTGGAGAATCGCGTGTCATGATATATCATGGTTGCATCCACTATACTAGTCGGGGACGGGGAGTATTAGTGTAGATGTGTGGTCATTATCCATCTTATTATTCTTGTAGATCTTGTGAGTGTTAATCATACACCCTACGTATGATTAACCAGGCCAGTAGACCTTGTGCAGACCCAAGCCGGCCACATGTTGAAACTAGTACTCACACACTTAGATAGATGATTCTTGATTCTTGTACATGCCATGATCAGTTTTACTTGCCTTGTTCTAGCTCTAGATTTACAGCTTACCTTGCCATGATACTCACATGTACATTTCATGATTTCTTGTATAATCTCTCTATTTACTGCTACATTTGCAATATTGTCTAATTAGAACTGTTATTTGAGATTTGTGCTCGTTCCATCCTGACTGGATATGTTGACAAAATTTTAGGAGTAGTTGTGCCCTCAGTATTGGACTTCAAGATGTTGCTAGCTGAGGTGGATCTCACTATTCTTCTATGTGAGTTGCCTGGTAGTTATCCTTAGTTAGTCTTGTTGTTCCTTCTTTATTTTTCTGTCTTATGATCATTATAGATTCTAGTTGTTATAGTGATATTGTTATTAATTCTTGTCTTATCTTCCTTAGTTTTCATGATGTGACATGAGTACATTCTAGTTATAGATCCTTAGATCTTGTAGTTAGTATAGTATACGCGACAGCGCTCTACCGCCGATACTGCGGCGTAGGCTGGGCGTGGCCCACGTATTCGTACCCGTATATCCGGGTGCGGGTCGTGACACGTTTTTAGTGGTGGCCCATGCAGGTCAGTCTTTGTAATTAATGCGAAGTCGTGGTAGTACTTGAGCTTATCTGTACTACTGCGAGCCTGCCCTAGGATTAAGGTTGAGTCATGGAATACTTTAGGATTTTGGTACTCCGTCACATATTAGGGACTCTTGGTAGATTCCAGGGATGACCCCTGGGAATCTTATTTCGAACTTTTCGAAACTTTTCCCATTATTCATGTCCATCCTGATTTCTGAAATATTTGTTCGTATGAAACTTTATTCTTTCTTGGAATGAGTTTGTGGACCCCAGAGGAAGGTATAAGTTGAACTTTTATATCTTCTAGGTTGAGAGGGAATATGATTTGCCTGTCTCATATGAGGTTGAGATTGTTTTAGATTATATTCCAATGATTTCCTTTATCTTGACCTAGATCGTACCTTTGGGACCTCCTAAAAACTTTTCCTAAATCTGTCTCGAAATCTGTTCTGCTAGTTTTCATTACTTATCCTTGATTCGTCGTTGAATTTTCAATCTTGATGTTCGTTCGTTGTTGACTTTAACTTTGTATCTAAGATCAGTTTTTATGAATTGAGTTAAGATATTCTGATAAACATATTCGATGAGAACGATAAATGTCTACTTTATTTATAAAGTTTAGAATTTATTGCAGTCATACTAGCTAGCACGACAGGGACGTGGAGCCTGATGTAGGTTATACTATCCTAGTTATGGAATTTAGATTTTCTTGCAACCATACCGGTTGGCGTGGTAAGAATTCCAGATGACATGATTTAGGGTGTATACCTTAGTTATGGTCTCCATCGTTATTGCAGCTATGCTTACTGGCGTGGCAAAAATTCTGGCAACATAATTTCAGGAAGACATGTATGGTTATCAGACTGTATCTTAAATCGGATCACTTCATTATGACCGGATGAGCAAGAACAAATTTTTATCATTATTCTTCCCCGTCTTGGTTAACTCTGTCTATCTACACCCACAATTAGGATTTTCTCAACATGATTGTTTGTGTTCTATCTTTTTATGATTTGACTAAACTCTTCTTCACTAGCCTCTTGAATAATTCTTCTTGTCCTTCCCGGTAATTGTTGAAAGTGCCTCATGGATTGATTCGGGGGAAGTTCGGAAAGTAATTTATCCTTGTATTACGGAATCGGGAGTTTGCATCCAGAGAAATACTGGCGAGGCATGACTTCGGATAATGGCATCATGGTTAAATATGCTTTTTCGAATTCTACTTGGGCCACTCCCTAAGCATTTTGACTAACATCTTCTCCCTTATTTTGCAAAAAAATTGTTTGGAAATATTCCACGGATTTAGCCAAGTTAAGTTCAGGAACCTATATTATCTGGCGTGGCAGCTGTGCACTGCAGCCATCCGTCGTATTATGGAACAAGGAAGTCAATCGCAGCTAGATGCACACTAGCGCGATAGTAACTTCATGTGACATAATTACGAAGGTATATGGTTCTTGAGTTTTACTTTGACTACATCCTATGCATCTCTTTTGGCCTCATACTATTCTTGGAAGTATTTCGACAATCTTTCCTGTCTTGCTTGACCCTTACCTTGTCTGAATGCTGATATAAATTGTTAGACCCAGTCTTAGGCTCCTGTTACCTTTTATTTTGATGATTGGATAGCCAGACCTAGTTAACAGATTCTGTAGTGTAACTATAAAATGTTATTATGTGTGATTGTGATGAGTATATTTTTTTTCCTAGGGATTTATTGGGTTAAGCTTATAGGACAGATATGAGTGACTGATTATAGTGGACTTAGAAAACCAGTAAGGATGATTAGTTTGATAGTATGGATTGATTTTAAGGTGTCTAAGAAGGAGTAATAAAATCTTATATTTAGTGACTACGGATTTAGGACTAGAATCTTGTGCTTAGATTTGAGGGTTTATATTCAGGGGTTCTTGAGTAAAAGAGAGAAGGCTCAATACCCAGAGTAGGTTTTGAGTGTACAATTTAAAGGAGCTGGTGATTAATAGGATAAGGATACTTAGGACAGGATAAGGAAACAAACAAATTATTTTTGAAATTGGAATTTTGGGTTGATGGCCAATCATTGTTGATATATATGTATCTCGAGGATGACCTATATTTTAGAGTATAGGTAAAGGTTCTTATTGATATGAAGATTCTATGGGGTAAAATGACATAGTTTTTATGGAAGAAGCTTGATGAACCTGAACCAAAATACCAGTAGAGAGAAAACTGCATAGGTGATCACAATGGTAGCAGATTGAGTACAGTACCCATAGCAGTTGCATGTTTTAGCTTGACCTATAGGATGATTTTAATTTCGAGGACGAAATTTTTATAAGGTGGGTAGGATTGTAAGCCCCTGAATTTAGGGCATATTTTTTTTTAAAATTTTATAAATCAATTATTGCAATAGGTATTATTATTTGATTATTATTTGATTAAATGCTCTTTACCGTGACTTGGAATTCTAGAGCATCAGGGATGCCAGTCTCTGGAAACTTCCTTCTTGAAGTTTGTTGTAAACGAGATTATCTTCACAGTGATATTTCGTGTCCCACTCGAACTTGTTCCCTTGTACTCTTTTTGCTTCGCGCAAGTTCGGGTCAAATTAGACCATTTAAATTAATAATTGATTTCCCACTCTTTTCCTTGATCATCGTTTGCACGTTACCGTGACTTTTAATTTAGGAGCACCAGACCAGTCGTTTTCTCAGAACCAACTTCTCATGAATGATCTACTCAAGACGCTCTTCACCCATGACCTTCGTGTCCCACTCAGACACTCCATTTTGTGCTCCATTTCCTTCGCACAACTTTCGGTTCAATTTAGGCCAATTAATTATGTACCATAAAACCTGATTTAATTTCCCATTTAATTCCGGGGCCCGACATCGGTCCAATCCAGTCGACCCAATATATGGCCCTGGCCTGTTTTGAGTCTACTGTGCGCGTGCCACTTGCGTGCCACGAAATCGATCTCCCTTGTGCTTCCATTTCATCCACGATCGAAATGGTTTAAAATTTGTTATTTAATTAAATCTTGGTCCCGAACCTGTCCGATCTTAGCCCAGTACCCGACCCAATTGGGTGTAGGCCCTACCACGGCTACCCATACCCCCACTACTATATTTGCACTCTTCCTACACAAAAATACCCCTCTCTTTATATGTATAAATATTTATTTCTCTCCTCATATACACACACACACACACACACACACACACACACACACACACACACACACACACACACACACACACACACACACACACACACACACACATATATATATATATATAGTTAATCACTTTCTCTCAAAAAAAAAAAATATATATATATATATATATATATATATATAGTTAATCACTTTCTCTCTCATCATAAACACCCCCTCACCCCATCACCATGCTAGCAACCCCTCTCCCATGCTAGCCGACCACCACCTCCTCTCTCTATTCTCTCTCTAAATATATCTCTCTCTCTCTCTATATATATATAATATATATATACCCACACACACAAATATCTTTCTCTCTCTCACTATCTCCTCTAATACAAACACCTACACCCCACCCCATCATCACAAACACCCCCCCCGCTGTACGAGACCAGCACTCCCTATCTCTCTCTACTTTCTTTCTCTCATTTAATATCCCTCTTTCTCTCTCCTTCTTTTTCTACACTCATCTCTCTCTTCCTCATTTCAAACCACAGCTCCCCCATTCCAAACTTCTTCTCATTCTTCTTTAGCTCCTCCCCACAGCAGCTGAGTGCCACCACCATCATCCTTCTCTTCTTCATCATGCACCACCATCATCATCTTCATTCTCCTCATCTTCCTTCATCTTCATCACCATTTCACCATCACCACCATTCCATCACCACCACCCGAACGACCACTGCCGTGCGCCACCACGTGGACGGTGAGCCTCCCCCGCTGCTCCGTGTGCTGCACGCCACCGTAGCTGGCAGCAGCAGCGGCAAGAACAGCAGCAGTAGCAGCGTGCTACAGGAGCAGCAGCCGCTGCAGTCGCCGCGCCGGTGGCCGCGCCGCCGTCGCGCACCACCGTCGAGGTTGGCACCCCATGGACGGGCGCACCCAGCCGCACCATCCTGTGGCGGCCAACGTCCTCCGGGACGCGCCATCTAGGCGATTTCAGCGTTTTTCTCGTAGTTCCGTCGACGCGCGCGGAGAAATTTCAGAATTCGCGTCTCGGGGCAGTAACTTCGTACACATTTTTTGGGAAATTCGACCGTTGGATCGGCGAACTCCTTACTCTGTTGCAATCTCGGTATATAGAACTTCACTCCCCTCAATTTTCGTCCGTTAATTTCGTCGTTTGATACCTCAAAACTGGCCACCAAATTGACGTTTTAATTGAACTATTTTTGGACAGTTTCGTGATGCCAACTTCGCGGGTTCGTATCTTCGTCGTCGCAGCTCCATTTTGTGCGCTACCAGTTCCGGTGCACAGCTGGTATAACCCTCTTCCTGCCCCCTTTAGATTTCATTTCAGTTTGAGCTTGTTAGGTCGATCGAATTCGACGCCAAAGTTGGCCGTTCGAATTCTTAGTGTTGCACTTGTAAAATTCTGTTTTTGAACCCGGGACTCCGGATTCAATTTCTGACACCACCAGTAGACTCGTAGCATCGTTCTGGCATGTTTTCATATAAAGTTTGTTAGATTTGGAGGACGTGGGCCCTGGCACACATTTCGGTACAAAATGGGCCCCATAGTTCGGGTCTACAGGACTTTTTGACGCCGGCTCATCGGAATCCAATGTCGGATATACCGTTGAGTTCGTATCGTCATTCTGGACTCGTTGATATATAATTTGCTAGGTTTTAGTGGACATTAGTTCCGACACGTATTTCGGTGCAAATCGGATACCAATATCCAGGTCAACGGGTCATTTTGAGTTCGGCTCATCGGAATCCAATTCCGGATATACCGTTGAGTTCGTATCGTCATTATGGACTCGTTGACATATAATTTGCTGAGTTTTGAGGACATTGGTTCTGACACGCTTTTTCGTGCAAATCGGAATTTCAATGCCCTGGTCAACAGGTCAATTTGAGATCGGGTCCACGTAATCCAATTCTGGATATAACGTTGGGTTCGTATCGTCATTCTGGATTCGTGGATATATAATTTGTTAGGTTTTGTGCACTTTTATTTCGGCACATTTTTCGGTGCAAAGTGTGTCCAACGACGGACATCATTTTGGCCCGAAATTACCGTTTTGCCCCTGTGTCCAAATTGGACTTTTGGGTAGGCTATCCTAGCTATTTTGACCATTCTGGATATGTTAGTGATATTTATTTTATCATCCGACAACATCTGTAGGTTTTTACCATATTGTTATAATCTTTCTCCTTTTGTGGTATTTGAGATACATCGATTCCAGTGATTTCACAACCACTGAAATTGAATGTGTTGACCTTGTAGATATTTGTAGAGACTAGCTTTGACCCAGTTTGACCATGGTTGACTACTTTGACTGAACGTCGAAGTAGAGTCAACATTTGACCTAGGTTAGACTAGTTTTGACCTTGGTTGACCACAATTGACTTTTTTTGACCAAAAGTCAACCGGAAGTCAATCGTAGCCTAAAATTGACCAGAACTTGACCAAAGTTGACCAGTTGACCTAAAGTCAACTGTTAGTCAACGTTAGTCAAGTTTGACCCGAGTTGACCTAGGGTTGACCAGAGTTGACCAATTGACCAGAAGTCAACTGTAAGTCAACCCTTGACTTAGATTGACCTAGTTTGACTTGCCTTGACTTGTCTTGACCTAGTTTGACTTAGTATGACTTGATTTACTTCCAAACCCTTATATTGATACAGTATTTCCACCTATAGGTCCTCGAGGCACTGTTCTAGGACTCAGTTGACATATTCCACCAGATCTCAGGCGAGTACATTCTCTGATAATATTTCTGTTTTATGATATCGTCTATGTTTCTTGTATTTAGTGTAGATATCCTTGTTCTCTTGACACATTGTTCGCACGGATTGGTATTTCTCTGGATCCCGTCATGAGATGTTATTCCTCGCTTTCCTTGGTATATCTTGTGCAAGTCTTTCTTGTTCCTTGTGCATTGTATAGACACGATTCTGCGAAGGCTAGCTACCCTCTCGGAGAATCGTGTGTCATGATATGTCATGGTTGGATCCACTATACTAGTCGGGGACGGGGAGTATTAGTGTAGATGTGTGGTCATTATCCACCTTGTTATTCTTGTAGATCTTGTGAGTGTTAATCATACACCCCACGTATGATTAACCAGGCCAGTAGACCTTGTGCAGACCCAAGCCGGCCACATGTTGAAACTAGTACTCACACACTTAGATAGATGATTCTTGATTCTTGTACATGCCATGATCAGTTTTACTTGCCTTGTTCTAACTCTAGATTTACAGCTTACCTTGCCATGATACTCACATGTATATTTCATGATTTCTTGTATATTCTCTCTATTTACTGCTACATTTGTAATATCGTCTAATTAGAACTGTTATTTGAGATTTGTGCTCGTTCCATCCTGACTGGATATGTTGATAAAATTTTAGGAGTAGTTGTGCCCTCAGTATTGGACTTCATGATGTTGCTAGCTGAGGTGGATCTCATTATTCTTCTATGTGAGTTGCTTGGTAGTTATCCTTAGTTAGTCTTGTTGTTAATTCGTTATTTTTCTGTCTTATGATCTTATAGATTCTAGTTGTTCTAGTGATATTGTTATTAATTCTTGTCTTACCTTCCTTAGTTTTTGTGATGTAACATGAGTACATTCTAGTTATGAATCCTTAGATCTTGTAGTTAGTATAGTATACGCGACAGCGCTCTACCGCCGATACTGCGGCGTAGGCTGGGCGTGGCCCACGTATTCGTACCCATATAACCGGGTGCGGGTCGTGACACATTTTTAGTGGTGGGCCATGCAGGTCAGTCTTTGCAATTAATGCGAAGTCGTGGTAGTACTTGAGCTTATCTGTACTACTGCGAGCCTACCCTAGGATTAAGGTTGAGTCATGGAATATTTTAGGATTTTGGTACTCCGTCACATATTAGGAACTCTTGGTAGAGTCCAGGGATGACCCCTGGAAATCTTATTTCGAACTTTTCGAAACTTTTCCCATTTATTCATGTCCGTCCTAATTTCTGAAATATTTGTCCGTATCAAACTTTATTCTTTCTTGGAATGAGTTTGTGGACCCCAGAGGAAGGTATAAGTTAAACTTTTATATCTTCTAGGTTGAGAGGGAATATGATTTGCCAGTCTCATATCAGGTTGAGATTATTTTAGATTATATTCCAATGATTTCCTTTATCTTGACCTAGATCGTACCTTTGGGACCTCCTGAAAACTTTTTCTAAATCTGTCTCGAAATCTGTTCTGCTAGTTTTCATTACTTATCCTTGATTCGTCGTTGAATTTTGAATCTTGATGTTCGTTCGTTGTTGACTTTAACTTTGTATCTAAGATCAGTTTTTATGAATTGAGTTAAGATATTCTGATAAACATATTCGATGAGAACGATAAATGTCTATTTTATTTATGGAGTTTAGAATTTATTGCAGTCATACTAGATAGCACGACAGGGACGTGGAGCCCGATGTTAGTTATACTATCATAGTTATGGAATTTGGATTTTCTTACAGCCATACCGGTTGGCGTGGTAAGAATTCCAGATGACATGATTTAGGGTGTATACCTTAGTTATGGTCTCCATCGTTATTGCAGCTATGCTTACTGGCATGGCAAAAATTCTGGCAACATAATTTCAGGGAGACATGTATGGTTATCAGACTGTATCTTAAATCGGATCACTTCATTATGACCGAAAGAGCAAGAACAAATTTTTATCATTATTCTTCTCCGTCTTGGTTAACTCTGTCTATTTACAGCCACAATTAGGATTTTCTTAACATGATTGTTTGTGTTCCATCTTTCTATAATTTGACTAAACTCTTCTTCACTAGCCTCTTGAATAATTCTTCTTGTCCTTCCCGGTAATTGTTGAAAGTGCCTCATGGATTGATTCGGGGGAAGTTCGGAAAGTAACTTATCCTTGTATTACGAAATCGGGAGTTTGCATCCAGAGAAATACTGGCGAGGCATGACTTCGGATAATGGCATCATGGTTAAATATGCTTTTTCGAATTCTACTTGGACCACTCCCTAAGCATTTTGACTAACATCTTCTTCCTTATTTTGCAAAAAAATTGTTTGGAAATATTCCATGGATTTAGCCAAGTTAAGTTCAGGAACCTATATTATTTGGCGTGGCAGCTGTGCACTGCAGCCATCCGTCGTATTATGGAACAAGGAAGTTAATCGCAGCTAGATGCACACTAGCGCGATAGTAACTTCATGTGACATAATTACGAAGGTATATGGTTCTTAAGTTTTACTTTGACTATGTCCTATGCATCTCTTTTGGGGTCGTACTATTCTTGGAAGTATTTCGACAATCTTTCATGTCTTGCTTGACCCTTACCTTGTCTGAATGCTGATATAAATTGTTAGACCCAGTCTTAGGCTCCTGTTACCTTCTATTTTGATGATTGGATAGCCATACCTAGTTAACAGATTCTGTAGTGTAACTATAAAATGTTATTATGTGTGATTGTGATGAGTATATTTTTTTTCCTAGGGATTTATTGGGTTAAGCTTATAGGACATATATGAGGGACTGATTATAGTGGACTTAGAAAACCATTAAGGATGATTAGTTTGATACTATGGATTGATTTTAAGGTATCTAAGAAGGAGTAATGAAATCTTATATTTAGTGACTACGGATTTAGGAATAGAATCTTGTGCTTACATTTGAGGATTTATATTCAGGGGTTCTTGAGTAAAAGAGAGAAGGCTCAATACCCAGAGTAGGTTTTGAATGTACAATTTCAAGGAGCTGGTGATTAATAGGATAAGGATACTTAGGACGGGATAAGAAAACAAACAAATTGTTTTTGAAATTGGAATTTTGGGTTGATGGCCAATCATTGTTGATATATACGTATCTCGAGGATGACCTATATTTTAGAGTATAGGTAAAGGTTCTTATTGATATGAAGATTCTAAGGGATAAAATGACATAGTTTTTATGGAAGAAGCTTGATGAACCTGAACCAAAATTCCAGTAGAGAGAAAACAACATAGGTGATCACAATGGTAGCAGATTGAGTACAGTACCCATAGCAGTTGCATGTTTTAGCTTGACCTATAGGATGATTTTAATTTCGAGGACGAAATTTTTATAAGGTGGGTAGGATTGTAAGCCCCTGAATTTAGGGCTTTTTTTTAATTTTATAAATCAATTATTGCAATAGGTATTATTATTTGATTATTATTTGATTAAATGCTCTTTACCGTGACTTGGAATTCTAGAGCATCAGGGATGCCAGTCTCTGGAAACTTCTTTCTTGAAGTTTGTAGTAGACGAGATTATCTCCACAGTGATATTTCGTGTCCCACTCGAACTTGTTCTCTTGTACTCTTTTTGCTTCGCGCAAGTTCGGGTCAAATTAGACCATTTAAATTAATAATTGATTTCCCACTCTTTTCCTTGATCATCGTTTGCACGTTACCGTGACTTTTAATTTAGGAGCACCAGACCAGTCGTTTTCTCAGAACCAACTTCTCATGAATGATCTACTCAAGACGCTCTTCACCCATGACCTTCGTGTCCGACTCAGACACTCCATTTTGTGCTCCATTTCCTTCGCACAACTTTCGGTTCAATTTAGGCCAATTAATTATCTACCGTAAAATCTGATTTAATTTTCCATTTAATTTTGGGGCCCAACATCGGTCCAATCCAGTCGACCCAATATGTAGCCCTGGCCTGTTTTGAGCCTACTGTGCGCGTGCCACTTGCGTGCCACGAAATCGATCTCCCTTGTGCTTCCATTTCATCCATGATTGAAATGGTTTAAAATTTGTTATTTAATTAAATCTTGGTCCAGAACCTGTCCGATCTTAGCCCAGTACCCGACCCAATTGGGTGTAGGCCCTACCACGGCTACCCATACCCCCACTACTATATTTGCACTCTTCCTACACAAAATACCCCTCTATTTATATGTATAAATATCTATTTCTCTTCTCATATACACACACACACACACACACACACACACACACACACACACACACACACACACATATATATATATATATATATATATATATACATACATATATATATAGTTAATCACTTTCTCTCTCATCACAAACACCCCCTCACCCCATCACCATGCTAGCACACCGCTTTTCCATGCTAGCCGACCACCACCTCCTCTCTCTATTCTCTCTCTAAATCTCTTTTTCTCTCTCTCTCTCTCTCTCTATATATATATATAATATATATACCCACACACACAAATATCTTTCTCTCTCTCACTCTCTCCTCTAATACAAACACCTACACCCCTCCCCATCATCACAAACACCCCCCCGCTATACGAGACCAGCACCCCCTATCTCTCTCTACTTTCTTTCTCTCATTTAATATCCCTCTTTCTCTCTCCTTCTTTTTCTACACTCATCTCTCTCTTTCTCATTTCAAACCACAGCTCCCCTATGCCGAGCCCAGCTACCCCATGCCGAACTTCTTCTCATTCTTCTTCAGCTCCTCCCCACAGCAGCTGAGCGCCACCACCATCATCCTTCTATTCTTCATCATGAACCACCATCATCATCTTCATTCTCCTCCTCTTCCTTCATCTTCATCACCATTTCACCATCACCACCATTCCATCTCCACCACCCGAACGACCGCCGCCGTGCGCCACCACGTGGCCGGCGAGCCTCCTCCGTTGCTCCGCGCGCCACCGCAGCTGGCGCAGCAGCACGGCAAGAACAGCAGCAGTAGCAGCGTGCTACAGGAGAAGCAGCCGCTGTAGTCGCCGCGCCGGTGGCCGCGCCGCCGCCGTGCGCCACCGCCGAGGTGGCACCCCATGGCGAGCGCACCCAGGCGCACACCCTGTGGCGGCCA